>MJUT01040895.1:147083-164455 GCA_002080005.1 Gigantidas platifrons | reverse complement strand
TTTGTCCTTTTTCCCTTTTCCTTTTGTCATTGTATTGTCTGTCCTTCTTCTATTTACGGCTTCTGATTACCCCTTTGGTATCTTCAAGCTTCTTTTTGTCCTTTTTCCCTTTTCCTTTTGTCATTGTATTGTCTGTCCTTCTTCTATTTACGGCTTCTGATTACCCCTTTGGTATCTTCAAGCTTCTGTTTGTCCTTTTTCCCTTTTCCTTTTGTCATTGTATTGTCTGTCCTTCTTCTATTTACGGCTTCTGATTACCCCTTTGGTATCTTCAAGCTTCTTTTTGTCCTTTTTCCCTTTTCCTTTTGTCATTGTATTGTCTGTCCTTCTTCTATTTACGGATTCTGATTACCCCTTTGGTATCTTCTAACTCTTTTTATGTCAGCTGATGTTATGTTGGATTAAACACGGGTATTAAAGTAATCTTTCGTATTACTTACACTATTTGTACTCAAACACAGACGTTGTCAGAGTCTAGACAATACAATGAAATAAAATAAATGACAAAATGACAAGAATTAGCAAAAATACTACAGACTGAACATAAAAACAATTTTTTACAAAGAAATGAAAAATGTGTTATAATGTCCCGGAGTCAAATTTTCTAAAACATGTATTTGTGGTTGTACACCGGATTAAATTAGGTTAATGTTAAGTACGAATTACATACAAGAGGTGATTAGGTGCATTCGTGGTGCAGTATGATATAGTCATTGTGCAATTATTCCCACATAACTGCATGCTAATTTGATAATAGATTGGTCAGTGTCCACCCATGTCAATTATTCCCACATAACTGCATGCTAATTTGATAATAGATTGGTCAGTGTCCACCCATGTCAAATATCTCGGTAGAAATAAAAGAAAATGTAAAAATAAATAAGCAGAAATTAGCAATATTGATTAAAATAGAGAATAAATAGCTTATATAAATAACAGTTATTGCTAAAAACGTATAATTATTCCTATATACATATTAC
The DNA here is from genome assembly GCA_002080005.1 of Gigantidas platifrons. NCBI lineage: Eukaryota > Metazoa > Mollusca > Bivalvia > Mytilida > Modiolidae > Gigantidas > Gigantidas platifrons. The sequence goes on along the minus strand of MJUT01040895.1, from coordinate 163,475 downwards.
ATATACTAAAATGTCTTGTTAATTATTGCTAATGTCTAGCACGGTTATCGAGAGGAAATCGATTTTACTAGTGTTACAACAGTTAGCTTCATGTGATCTAATGTTATTTTAGTTTATTTTCTAACTTCTTCAGTATTGCCGAGTTAATCATTAAATATAGGTATCAGCTACTTACTATTGTAATGTAAGTAAACTAAGACTATTGTATTGCAGTATAATATTTCAGGTAGAATGTGACCAAAAGTTAGTCAATAATATCCTTCAATATTTACACTAGTGTTACATCTCTACAAATCATGACGTCATCGAAAGGTTGATATGATGCTTTCTTTATTTTTAACGTTCTACTGTACAATAAAAGAGTTATTGCATGAATACTGACACTGTCGTCAAAATATAAACGGCATTTGGTTCATTCATATTAAGGTACATTACTCATTGTACATTTAGTATTCGCGGTAGTCACATCGTGTATGTTCAACTTTTAGTTGTATGTGTATGTTTTGCAGATAGTTGTTTGTCCTTTTGTTCTTTTTCTTTTGACCATTGTGTTGTTTTTCCTTCTTCCATTTACGACTTCTGATTATCCTTTTGGTATATTCAAACATTTTTTGACAAACGACATGACATTTTCATAGTGGCATTCCTTTATTTTCCGACCACAGCAACAGCGCGGACAGAAGAGCAAGATGATGATTTTCTATCTGGGTAAGAATCCATCTATTGTTTGTTCGTAAAAATAACATGCTACATGCCACTAACAGAAAATTGTCATTGTCTGAAATATGTTCGACTTACGCGTTATTTAAAAAAAAAACCCTAACACGTCTTTATCAAATATCGAGTAAACATTAAATAACTTGACAATTTGAATAATTAACACATATATATGTTTTTCATATTCGTGCTAACAATAGTATGCCCACCTGTCGTGTATCTTATAATTGTATAGTACATTTTGTAGTTCCAAGGCTACGTAAACATGTGCCTAGCATTGATGTCTGTTTGTTTGATGGTGTTTAACGTCACTTCCAACAATATATTACATTTTGTAGTTCCAAGGCTACATAAACATTTGTCTAGTATTGATGTCTGTTTGTTTGATGGTGATTAACGTCACTTTCAACTATATATTACATTTTGTAGTTCCAAGGCTACGTAAACATGTGCCCAGCATTGATGTCTGTTTGTTTGATGGTGTTTAACGTCACTTTCAACAATATATTACATTTTGTAGTTCCAAGGCTACATAAACATTTGTCTAGTATTGATGTCTGTTTGTTTCATGGTGTTTAACATCACTTTCAACTATATAGTACATTTTGTAGTTCCAATGCAACGTAAACATTTGTGTGGTCTTGAAGTGTGAATTATTTTAACGTATATTTCATGCTGTATCCAATGAAATCATAAGATAAATAGTTTTTCCGTCGTGGCGGGTACACCACCAGAGATCAAACTTAGCAAGGGTCCATTAGCCAAAGACTGCAACATTGTTTGGCAGAAGCAGAAGCAGAAGCAGAACTTGATTTTCTAGTGAAAACCAATTAGAAAGTGATAGAAGTATTGTTATATTTCTTCTTCTTAATATTATTCTTTCTGTCATTCTCCATTTCTGAGATCTGAAGTATTATGGGTTTGAAGTTTTTATTGGATGGTAGAACCTCATGCCTAGAAATGTGTTGTTCAAAAGCCATCAATCTAGTCTTGGAATTTTCAACATGGGTACCTGTTCAATGTAAACTATTCGAAAATGTTGATATAGTTTGCTTAATGGTCAACAGACAGTTTTTGGACCAAATTGAAATCGGTTGGACAAATGTTGGCCCCTTTGCCATAAAAACACAAAAAGGGAGAGTTTTGAAATTTCTACCTGGCTTTGTTGTCTCAAACTAAACAAAAATTCATATACATATGCCTTATTGGTTTAGACAGGTGTTTGGTAGTTTCAAAGTAGATGCTGATGTCATGAAAATTTACTAATTTTTTATGTTCAATGCTTAAAAGCTATTTATTAGGCAAAATATGTGCCCAAATGATCTCGGAATTGGTTTTAAAAGGGTTGCAGATTACTTGGGGAGTCTTCTTTTTCTTCTTCAGATTTTCCGTAACATTCAGCTCATGATTATTTCTTATTCAAAAGCTTGTAACAGTTATCTTTCTTTAAACATCCTTTACATTCGCGTTGGAACACCCGAAGATTTGTGAAGCCATATGAAATACATACGTCTTTAACGATTAGACATGCCTTTCTCAATAAGCATATCAGTTTTAATGACTTACGTGAATTATGATACAAACATTGGTCATTTACATTTTAAACTCATTACTTACATAAATACATAAAAAAATAAAGAAATAACCTCCGCGAAGCTGTATTATCATAATTCATTACATAATACATTGTGTACAAACAATCCATGATTATAAATAGAAAAGAAAAGACTATAAATAAATCAGAGTCAAAGCGTTCTTGACCTTGTTTAGAATGGAATGTAGACACACATCAAGGTGAGATAGATAAATCAATTAACCTTAAAGAGTAATTCTGATTGGCCTACAGAACTCCAATAGAAATACTTACTGACACAAAAGGTTTTTGATGAATACATCTACCAAATAATTGTACGGAGAAGAAAAAATTTTCAATTATATTTAAGATTATTGAAAAAATCTAAAATGAATGAAAATCTTTCACAGGAAAAATGTAAAATAGACAGGTGTTAATTGTTCTTAAAAGTATTTCCTTTGATGAACCCCTTTTACCGAATAAGGGAAATCCCCTTCGTTGATATTGACCTTTTACGTATCTATCGCATTTGTGTATTGATCTATTGTCGACGAAAATTTAGGGGAATTTAGTTCTGTAGCACTGGACCAATGGGTTGTCCCGTCAATGTATCGTGTTCATTGGAGGGGTAGGATAACAAAGATAAAACAAATATATATATATATATATAGATGTTATAGATGTAGGTATACAAACAATAGCGTATAACCTAGACCTATTTATATCACACACATTAAAACATATTTTAGTTTGAGAATATCACGTTTAGGGGTATCGTTGAAGCGTTTAAAATGCAATGTAATGTCACGATTCAGACGACATATTACAAAGCTATTAAATTTGAGAATCATATATTTTATACTTTTAATAGTGTAAATAATCAGTGATCTGAAGCTTAATTAAATCAGCTCATATTTAATTTATAGCATCAATCATTTAACATGTGTCAAAAAGATAATGGTAATTCAATTCCCGGAATTTTGTAAAGTAAGTCAAATAAAAACATAGATACCTGTATCTAATCTAGTGTGGACGATACGTGTCAGGTATAACCTTGATCATGTACTCTCATAGTCAAAAGTGGGCCGTCGTGGCCCGTATGGTAGTTGGATTTACAACTACCTATGCAATCAGTGCCTATAACCACTGGTGTTGTGAGTTCGAATCTCGACCAGGGCGAGGTGTACAACATTATGTGATAAAGTTTGTCAGTGACATGCGACAGGTCGGTGGTTTTCGCCGGGTCCCCCGGTTTCCCCCATCAATAAAACTGACCGCCACGATATAAATGAAATATTGTTGAAAGTGGCGTTAAACACCACCAAACAAAACATAGTCAGAAGATCAGAAAGACGAAATTTTAAAAGTATTTTGGAGCAAGTAGATTATATAAACAAGATGCCCAACAATAAATCATGTCAGTACCGAAGCACCGAATCCGGTGAGGATGATACCCTTGTGAACTAATGGTCAACCAACAGGGATATCGACCCAGTGATAGTAATGCGACGTTAATATATAATTGAGCGCGTATGACGCATTTCTGTAATAACCTTCATCGAGGACGCCCATAGTCAAAAGATTGGAAAGTCAAATAATTGAAAAGTGTTTTGGGAGCAAGTAAACCAAAGGGTCTATACGGAATAGCCAAAATCAGCTAAGGGAGCAAGTAAACCAAAGGGTCTATACGGAATAGCCAAAATCAGCTAAGGGAGCAAGTAAACCAAAGGGTGTATACGGAATAGCCAAAATCAGCTAAGGTTACATATGCCACAGGGAGGATAATCTTAGTTTGATTAAATTGTATTACTTAGTAACTAAATTTCAAGCATACATATATCTAATAAATCATAGCAGTGGCGAAGCACTCACTGCTGAGAGGTTGATAAGCCTGTAGGACTAATAACTCACTAGCAGAGGTATCGACTCAGTGTCAGAAGACAAAAAAAACAAACGTCTGCAACTCAATTAAATTTATCAACAGAGGTTTATTTCGGTTCAAAGGTTGATAATTAGGGATTGAATTGAATTTCCATTAGAGAACAACGATACTTTTTGGTCTTTGGTATACAGCAGCAAATAAAGGACAATTTTTGAAACATATACTGACATAGGTGAAGGACAAAAAAAACCCACATAAATACATGCCACTAACTCATGGTATAAACAGGTGACACGAATATCTACGACTAACCCCTCGTACAAGGAGGTGTCACGAATGGTTACCACCAACTCGTGGTATAAAGAGGCGACACGAATACCTTTCATTAACAATGAATACAGTAAAATATGTATTAATCCAATTTATAGCCTGACTTTAAAAGAATAAACGAAAACAGACTTGACCATATCAAGAAGAGGTTGAAGATACTAAAGGGATAATCAGAATCGAAGGAGAGACAACAATACAATGATCTACCACACAGAAAGTCAAAGATAGAGCACCACGAACCCCACTAAAAACCGGGGTGAACTCAGGTGCTCCGGAAGGATAATCACTTCCTTCTCCACTTGTGGCACTGGTATTCCTTCCAAACAAGGGACACCAGCTGGTAGTACGGACTTGATCACATACACAACTTGTTTTCAAGACAGAGGGTAATTCAGTGTCTGATGTTCGGATAATTCCATGTTCGTTTCACTTGAAATTTAGCTTGCTCTTACCCATTTGCTAGGAGTCGTCTTTGGTGGTCAATGGGAAGGCAACACTGTCTGACCCTTTCCCTGTGAGCCAAGGCATGCGTCTATATGTTCATACAATCACATTTTTACCTACATGATGTATTATTTGTAAAAGGTTCAGGTCTTGTATATAGTTATGATATGTCTCCTGCGACGCTTAGAAACTATCAATGGACCATTCTATCTATCCATAAAAGACTTTCCACCTAACTGCTCTGATTTCTATGAAAAAATACATTAAATAGTCTTCGTCAACAATTTAACAAATCGCAAGAACATTTAACTCTGACAAACACTTAACTCCAGGCAAAAAAACATAAAGGCGGCAACAACAGAGGCTGATGGTACTCTAAGCTCGGACGTGAGCTATGCATGATGACGTGACTGGGTTACACGGGTTTAAAATATACAATCACAGCCCTTAATATCTGAATATCTATCAGCAAATGCTAATAAACGTTAAGGAAACCGAAGGAGCAATCCAGATACACTGGTACCATTGAGCACAAGACACAGAACTGAGACAACGTGTTTTGCTTAGTATAGTGTCTTGCGCTCAACACAACACAACACAGAAGTAATATGATAAGCAACAAGGACGCAACAAAATCACCGGGTGAACCCAGATGATCGCATAGGATAGACAGTTGCTGTTTCTTATTAGACACCCACCGTGTTATTCATAATGAAGTCAGGATAACGTATTGTCTGTGATGCATATAAACAAACAATACACAATATGAACAGATTCGAGTCAACTCAAAATCGCACATATTTATCATAGTAATGATGACAAAATATACATAGACGGTACTAAATACAAGTTCCGAAAATATGTGTGGTTAACCGGCTGTTTTGTAAGGAGGTTGAACCTCTGTTGTGTGTGAAACATAAATATATCCGATCGCTAAAAAAATTAAATTGATACTTCTAACAGATTTAATATATATTTAACATACACAACTAGCAGTAATCTATGGTCTTTATGACCGTATCGTTAAAATATTGGAATTGGCGCAATCAACATCAATACAAGCGATATGAAAAGAAGGTTTTGTGTTGTGATATCCTTTACGATTTTCGCATACAAACGATGTTCGGTTCGTCTTTACCCCCAGTTGTTTGTAGAATGGCTCATGTCTTATTTACGTCATTTGTGTTTGTTTGGTTCGTCTTTACCTCCAGTTGTTTGTAGAATGGCTCATGTCTTATTTACGTTATTTGTGTTTGATTGTCTATAGTGATGACCAAAGCATATTGTTATGTGTTTTTGTTTAGTTTGCCTTCGTCTTCTGTGCCCAATGTTGCCGATTTCTATGGATTATCCACTCTTGATTGTCCCTTCGATTTTCTCTAGCGGTCATTTAAGGGGTGTTGGTAAAGAATTCCACCAAAATCATCAAAGCTAAAAGCCACCTCAAATAATTAAACATAAAAATCCCACGACATATGGTGATGCAAAGCCAGCTTAATTGGGACAGACACAGCAATGTGGAGGGTATGCACTCTTGGTTTGATTTTGAATTTTATTGTGAAATTTTTCTCCTGTTTGTGTTAGTGTTGTGTTAAATTTTATTTTCTCATTTTTACCCTTTTTTAAGTAGAATATTTTTACATTCGATATTTAAAAAAAAAAAAAAAATCAAAATATGAAGAAGAACGATTTTATTTTTCTCATATATATTTTGAATGCATTTTCATGCGTTCGAAAATATTAGAAATAAGACACAAATGTTTCATAATTGGATATGGTAAACTTCCTATTAACACGCACATCGTTGTTTGAAGAATTGTCTTAATAAAAACATAGATATCAAATTTAGTGCGCATGACGCGTTTCTTGAATACCTTCATCGGATACTCTCAATAAGGGAATGTAATCGGATTTCAGATAAACGCGACACGCTCTTTATACAGATATTCAATGCCTTGTTTACAACCAAGTGAATTACAAGAATTTGAAGGGAAAACAAACTTTGGATCGTATCGACATTAAACTAGTTAAGCAGAATTAATTAGTCAAGTTTTCTTTTCTTGTTCAAACATTCATACTTTGGTCAATGAGGGCAGACATGTGACAATCGGGTATGTAGGTAAATTGCCTTTGGCAGTATTCCAGTCACGATACGCGAAGGGAATTATTTATTCCGAAAGAAATCGCATCCGATTGGTTGTCATACAACACTGCATATTTGTGCACATACAATATTTACATAAGCAATTAACCTCTTTAATTCTTGCACTGTAGTACACAAGCTATTTTAATTATTTTTGTTGGCGATAAAAATATATATTAAAGAACGTTCCACAAAATCATTTTTGAGTATGCAAATTTGAAGTAAAAGTTTGTAATATTTATGTGAAAGAGAAAGATAAGGAAAATAACATGAAGCAGTATAAAAATTGAAAAAACATGTTTTAAAGAAAATACAAGAATTAGACATAGACATTTCAAAGTACGTCTATTGGTCATAATATTTATACTTTTGCGAAGTCAACCTACTCACGTATAAAATGGCATAAGATTCGTGACGAAAAGGTAAGCCATGATGCAAAATTACAACTATAAGAATACAAAAGAACACAAAGGCTAACATAAGAGCACTAAGCTAAGCAATAGACAGCAAAGCCGGACAAATGATGGGTTTCTAATATTGACAGTTCGTACTATTAAGAGACAGACACTGCTTGCCCTTCGCAAGTACCTGGATTCTCCCCCGGGTTTTGATTAGGTCCCTGTTTCTCATCTTTTCAGTTTTCTGTATTGTGTTTTGGTTTTCGTATTTGTTTTGTCTTCGTCCTGTGTCTTGTGTGACTAATGTTGCAGGGGGCATCTGGATTGTCCATTCTTGATTGCCCTTCGGTTTTCACTAACGTTTAACTTTATCAAGTAAATGTACTTATTACTGCAAAAGTCTGAAACAAAGCACCATTTGTGCTTACTTTGAAGTACCTGGTGAAACGTATTCTAGAAATGCGTCATAGTCTCCTGTCTGTCCATCTGGTACTTTATACAGTCTTCCTCTGTAGAACCACTTGATCGAATAGGAAAAATATTGTTCATTGAAGCTCCGCAACAAAGTTAATGGATTTTACTTCAGTAAAAAAATATAAATGCTGACAGAGCTAATAAGAAATAATATCAAAGTAAAAGAGAAATCCAAAATATATGTAGACGTCCATAATAAATTTCATATCGTCACAGTGTGCTTCCAAGATTGTAGCAGAATTCGAATTCCGGTCGGATCAAGCTAATCACAATATATTATAAAACTATTGTTTGCTGTATCTCCGTAAAGCACGTAGCAATAAGTAGCAAGAGCAGAGTGATTGGCTCTAAGGAGTCGGGCGGGATATGTTTGCAAGTTGGGTGACATTTCTATATGTGGACTGGCGTTTCATTGAATACTATCAAAATCCAAGTGGTGATGTTCTAAAACAAAGCAAACACCAACATCTCATCAAAAAGTAACATTTTCTCGCCATTGTTGATTGTTGATGCAATGGTAAATACAAAATGGATCTTATGCATAGAACGAGAAGAAGTATACTCACCTGGGTTAGGATTAGGAGCACAGGAGCAAAGACTGCCAATGGAAAAAACCCGGAGATTTGGGTAGGACCGAAAAACACAGCTTTTGCAGGAGATACACAATTGACATACTCTTTTTAGAAATAAATTTACAAGAGATCTTTAAAGTGCACAATGTGGTACTCTCCAAACACGACACCCACTATTGTCCACGGTGAGGCCTTCTGTACTATAACATGACAACACCCATTGAAAGGATATCCCATATCAGCCACCTGTAGAAGTGCTGGACAGCACTGAGGCTTGAGCACAGGGAACCGACCTCACTAACCAGTTTCTCTCTATCATATCGTTCTGACTCAACAATTGTTCACTAAAAAATTACATACACTAACGTTATGTAAAATATTTAGGGTGCAAAAAAACAAAAAAAATCAGAAAGGAAAAGAATAAAACAAAAACAAAAGATGGATCAACACAAACACCTACAAAAATAACTTTGAACACCAAATACAAATGAGACATGCTTTAATGGGTTATGGTGTTTAACGCCACTTTCAACAATATTTCAGTTATATGGTGGAATGACCTATTTAATAAAGTGTAGCCATATTCAAAATACAAATATCCTCTCATTAATCAAATTAGCACATTCGAATTCAAACGTGCGTAAACCAATTTTCAAGGTCGAAAGTCATATGATGTATACAAGAGCTTTTTAATTATTATTTTTATTTGTTTAGTACTTTTTATTGCTCACATGACTCCAAGAGTCGTGTGCAAAAAGCTACGGAGCGTGACACTTTTTAAATGCCTCTTAGTACATACATTGATGACGTATGCATATACATGACCAAAGAGATGACTTGTCAAAATTTAAATGTCATTGAATTTTAAGGTCTAATTAAGATAATCGATAATTAAAAACACTGCACAATATATTGAACTCAAATATACATTCCCTATACTTTCGTTTATTATTAATGTCAAGAGCGCGGCATTCATTTCATTGCTATTTTGCGGATGTCCTTGTGTGTGGTATACATATTAAAGTTTTCGATGGATTTTAAATTATTGATGGTATCCAATATTTGGGCTATGAACGTGGATGGATGCAGGTTATTCCAGGAACGAATCGTGTGCACTAAATTAGATATCTACGATTTTACTACTACATCGGGGACGATGCATTTCCTGGTAAAGTATTGATCCCTAAGGGTAGCATCCTCCCAGGAGCCAGTATTTCGGCTTTGACAGGGTTTATTATAGATTTATTTGTTGAAAATTTATAGTTCGTATATGATGTAATTTACTAAAAAGAAGAGTTTGAAGATAACAAAGGGGTAGTCAGAATCCGTAAATCGAAAAAAGACAGACAACACAATGGCCAAAAGAAAAAGACAGACAACACAATGGCCAAAAGAAAAAGGACAGACAACACAATGGCCAAAAGAAAAAGACAGACAACACAATGGCCAAAAGAAAAAGGACAAAAATAAGGCCAATCTTTCCAGGAATCAGTGACCTTGGTCGATTTTGGCAATCCTGTTGATGCCCTTTGGTCTATGTGCCCCAAAGACTTGATTAAACTATTTGGCTTCTAATTTTTTGACGGTGAACTACCTGATAAAGTTTATCATAGAATTGCGTTACATGCAACATTGGAAGTCAATTCATTATGTTGTCAATCAAATGTAATCTTATTGAAGTGGTTTTTTTCTGATATGACCTGGAAATACAAAATAAAAAGTATAGCATACAATCGATCAATCACTCTCTACAAATACGATGAATAGTACACGTGCACTTATAACTGTACTTGTAAGTAAATATACGTTTTAAAAACGAAGATAGCGCTATTATAAAGACGCTTCTGTTGTAGATTAAACCAACAGCAATGAGTGGAACAGAGTAACATTGTTGAAGACCAGTGAGTGAGTGAATGATTGGTGTTTAACGCAAAGTTGAGAATTTGCAGCTAAGAATTGTGAGGACAAGTTACTTTTTGAATAAGTGATTAAGAACTCTGTTTTGTACTATACCAACATGCTGAGTTTGATTTAAATAGTGCTATCCTTATCAAACAACAATCCACAAGAAGATATGTTACTGCAACCGAACAGTTTTCCGATTTCAAGACAAACATATTTTGCTCTTTAATCTTTAATGCTGCATGCTTAGCAGAAACACAGCCGATGCAAATTTTATTGCAACTATTATGCCATATATTTTCTTGCTTTAAAAGACATTCAAATTATTCGCCTTTTTAATCTTTTCACTATGGTGTACATGATGATGGTTATTCAGAGAGAGAGAAAGAAAAACGCGACGTGCGCACTAAATTAGATACCTACGTTTTTTGCTCATGCATGTATTGTTTTGGTAATGTTGTAATGTACAACCCCTACGAGAATGCAAATGAGACATTACATCATGTATGAGTACAAAGAACATACATCAACACATTGTATTACATCTGTAGAAATAGGTCCCGCGTGGCTCAGTGAGTTAGGTAGTTGGATTACCTAACAACTCATACAAGCCTATCACCAATACGGCGTGGGTTTGCGCCCGGCGTTGTAAATTACAAAAAGGGTGCACTCGACTCACAACCGCAAGTGATAAAGTTTACCAGTTACTTGCCCAGGGTCGGTGGTTCTCTCTGGCTGCTTCCATCACTAAAACTGGTCGCCATGATATAACTGAAATATTGCTGAAAGTGGCGTCAAACACAAAAAATCAAGTCATCTGTAGAAACAGCAAACGTTTCATAGGTCACCGTAGCCTATTCTTGGATATACTGTTTAGTCCTTTTAAAATTAAATACCTTTTTCAGTTGTTTTTTTTACTATAAGCGAACAATAATATATTCACAGTATACGAGGACTGATACATTAGTTTTTATAAATAAAAAAAATAAAAATAAAATAATAAAATAATAAAAAAAAAAGTTTTTATAAAGTTTGACAAACATGGAATTTAGTATCATGACACATCAGATACATATAAACGTCACTAGTATACAAGCTATATAATTCTATTGATTATCAAACACAACATTAATTGAGGTATTATTAAAGGTAAGATTACAACATAGGGAGGGAAAACTATTTTTCATATGAGAAACTGGGATTGTTCCAGTCGCAGATAGGTCGGCCAATGAATCAAGACGAAAATTATTTTTGGACCAATTTCATTCATAGAAATCCAACTAATAGTGTGTTTATAGTACAAAACCTACATCATCATCATCATCCCATCGAATGTAAATTGTTAGAGAATACTGAAGGGATAATCAAAAATGGCCCATCCAGAGAAGGTAGCAACAGACGATGAAACAAAACCAACAAAATATGTGCTGGACACACTACATGCAAACAAGCACAAATAAAGTAAATAAGACATGGACCTTCTTACAAACAACTAAAGGTAAAGACGAACAGAACATCGTTTTTATTTGGAAATTGTAACGGACACCACAACACGGAACTCAGAACGTAAATACACATAATAAACACTTATTTTCGCCACGATATAGCTGAAGAAAACAAAACAACGCTCTCTTAACGTTAAACGGCAATAACTCACTACAACACCTATGTTAAACGTTTGTAAATTGATGGCACTGGAATGGCATGGCCAAAAAAAACCCAAAACAGATTGCCACAAGTAAAAGACCATGCAATGGTTAGAGTCGACAATACATTTTGCACTTGCTCATAAGGATATTCTGAGACATTTCATTTGCTGGCATTTTGCATATACGAGGAACTAATTTGCGTCCCATTCTAAGGCCAAATAAGCGTCATAGATTACCGAAGGGCCAACCAAAAATGGACAATCCAGAAAAAATGGCAACATAGGATACACAACATATAACATAATATGTGTTGGACACCACTATACGTAAACAAACACAAACAACGTAAATAATACCAGAGCTCTCCTACAAACAATTGTAGGTAAAGACGAACCGAACACCATCGTTTATATGCGGAAGCTGAGCTTTTGATTCATCCAACATAGCTACCGAATGCCCCCTGGCAGAGGGATTGTACCCAGTAGTATAGAAAATAAGTCCATATTACGTGGGGAGGGTCAAATAAAGAAAACAAAAACAATATAATGCCTCAACGTACTTTATAACCAGTAATGTGAATCAGATGTTGTCTATTATTCAGTTTATTGCAGTCATCCAAGAAATTAATCACTTTAAATCATGTCTGCATTATTCTTACTCTTTTGTTTTATAATACTAATTAACTAATTAACAAAACGGTCGGGTAGATCCAATGTATTCTGGCGGGAATCCAGTCAGCAAAGTTTGATCTGCAGGTAAAAATCATTATGTTCATTTCAAAATAATCTATCGATGTGATTGGATAATTTAAAAATAGTGTAATATATAAGATTAAAATTGATTTCTTTACTCTGTTATAAGAATAAAATATATCAAGGTATACACATGTACTCAGTTGTGACATAATACATATATATAATGCATGTACGTATCTGGATAACCGTATTTACTTTATTTTATTGTTTGTATATTGTAGTGTACATCTATTCAAATGCAACCAAAACATTGCATAAAATCTATACAGCATAGAGCAATAGACTGGTAATGTGATACTTATGTTGTTGTTGACAAGAAAATATAATACTAACAGAGGTCATTATCACATTATATCAATTACAAAAAAGTGCATACTCATAGTAAAAAATGTAACAAAACAATCATGTAGGTAACCAAAGCGAAACACAAAAACACAAAAACGTTAAAACAAAGAGAGTAGATATCTAATACAGTGGTATACTAGAATGGTACAGCTAACAAGAAACACAAAAACGTTAAAACAAAGAGAGTAGATATCTAATACAGTGGTATACTAGAATGGTACAGCTAACAAGAAACACAAAAACGTTAAAACAAAGAAAGTAGATATCTAATACAGTGGTATACTAGAATGGTACAGCTAACAAGAAACACAAAAACGTTAAAACAAAGAAAGTAGATATCTAATACAGTGGTATACTAGAATGGTACAGCTAACAAGAAACACAAAAACGTTAAAACAAAGAAAGTAGATATCTAATACAGTGCGCACGATGCGTTTCTGGAGTTTCACTCATCAGTTACGCGCATAGACTAAAGATTGGAATGCCAGATAAATTAACGTTTGTGAGAGCAAGTAAACCAAAGGGCCTAAATAATATAGTCAAAATTTTCTTTAAAAGTCGCCTATGCCTAAAAGAGATTGACCTTAGTTTCAATAAGAGTATGAAGATACCAAAGGGGTAATCAGAAACCGTATATCGAAGAAGAACAGACAATATAATGTCCAAAAGAAAAAGTACAAAAGGACAAACAACGATCGACAAAACATACATATAAAACTAAAGATCGAGTAACACGAACCCCAATAAATTACATTATTTTGAACTGTCAATTTCTAACATAAATATATCTAATAAACAAACCAAAGCACTGAATAATGAGCGGATAATACTATCGTTGATTAATAGTCCACCAGCAGAGGTATCGTCCCAGTGGTATAATAATAATAGTCTTTTAAATGCAAAGCAAGTTTGTCAGAACATGTGTACCTTTAATTATTTTTTGCTAATACAAATTAATTACCTGATTATATAATCTCTTCCGTGATTTAACAATTGTTCTATATGAATGGAATTAGTGATTTAAACCAATTTATATGATTGTGTATAACGATAACCGCATTTCGTAATCGATATGAATATGATATTTTAAAATCATTTTTGGATATGATAGTGATTTAGAATATCGTATATTGATTAAATGGAATGCCTTTCATATTTCTCTGTCTTTTTCCTTTGATATTGAGTGCGCATGACATGTTTCTGATTACCTTCACCCGGTATGATCTAAGTCAAAATGATTTGAAAAGCAAATAATTTAAAAGTCTTTGTAAATAAAATAAACAAAATCGGTGAAAGGCACATATATGCATGAGAGAGCAGAACCTTTGTTTTCATAATAAATACATTATTCAGGAATAGTAAATTTCAATAATAAATTGTATACTAGTATATCTTATCAAACATGTCGCTCCCGAAACACGGACTGCCGGTACTGGGCCGAAAATTATTGGCAAGCATATTGGTTTTCAATGGCAGGAATTTTCATTACTTTTTTTTTTTATGATTTTTATCATTTTGTTCAGTGAATTCCCGTGTATAGATAGAAAAGTAGTGGCAACATGGGCTGGATTCCCGGAGAAAAAGACATTCATATTTGTTGGATTTTTTTTTATCTCGAGTCAGTAATAATTTGTCCAAAGTTAATTATTAGCTATGTCCTTGCTATGTGTTTGAAGATAATCATTGCACCATTAAGAAATAAACAAAGCATTGTAGAATATGCAAAGTCATCGTGTATTGAATTTCAGTACACATTGTACTAACGTGTTATATAATTGACTGTTTCTGTATTTATGTGGTACGAGATTCAAGATTAGCTGTATTGACAGTATGGGAAGGCTGTTTCTGTATTGATGTTGTTCGAGATTAAAGATTAGCTGCATTGACAGTATGGGAAGGCTCTTTCTGTATTGATGCTGTTCGAGATTAAAGATTAGCTGTATTGACAGTATGGGAAGGCTGCTTCTGTATTAATGCTCTTCTATGTTGATTAAAGATTAGCTGCATTGGCAGTATGGGAAGGCTGTTTCTGTATTTATGCTGTTCGAGATTAAAGATTAGCTGTATTGACAGTATGGGAATCCTGTTTCTGTATTGATGCTGTTCGAGATTCAATATTAGCTGCATTGACAGTATGGGAAGGCTGTTTCTGTATTAATGCTCTTCGAGGTTGATTAAAGATTAACTGCATTGACAGTATGGGAAGGATGTTTCTGTATTTATGCTATTCGAGATTCAATATTAACTGCATTGACAGTATGGGAAGGCTGCTTATGTATTTATGCTGTTCAAGATTCAAGATTAGCTGTATTGACAGTATGGGAAGGCTGCTTCTGTATTTATGCTGTTCGAGATTCAAGATTAGCTACATTGACAGTATGGGAAGGCTGTTTCTGTATTTATGCCGTTCGAGATTAAAGATTAGCTGCATTGACAGTATGGGAAGGCTGTTTCTGTATTTATGCTGTTCGAGATTCAAGATTAGCTGCATTGACAGTATGGGAAGGTTGTTTCTGTATTTATGCTGTTCAAGATTCAAGATTAGCCGCATTGACAGTATGGGAAGGCTGCTTCTGTATTTATGCTGTTTGAATTTCAACATTACATTACCATTCTAGTATACCACTGTATTAGATATCTACTCTCTTTGTTTTAACGTTTTTGTGTTTCTTGTTAGCTGTACCATTCTAGTATACCACTGTATTAGATATCTACTCTCTTTGTTTTAACGTTTTTGTGTTTCTTGTTAGCTGTACCATTCTAGTATACCACTGAATTAGATATCTACTCTCTTTGTTTTAACGTTTTTGTGTTTCTTGTTAGCTGTACCATTCTAGTATACCACTGTATTAGATATCTACTTTCTTTGTTTTAACGTTTTTGTGTTTCTTGTTAGCTGTACCATTCTAGTATACCACTGTATTAGATATCTACTTTCTTTGTTTTAACGTTTTTGTGTTTCTTGTTAGCTGTACCATTCTAGTATACCACTGTATTAGATATCTACTTTCTTTGTTTTAACGTTTTTGTGTTTCTTGTTAGCTGTACCATTCTAGTATACCACTGTATTAGATATCTACTTTCTTTGTTTTAACGTTTTTGTGTTTCTTGTTAGCTGTACCATTCTAGTATACCACTGTATTAGATATCTACTCTCTTTGTTTTAACGTTTTTGTGTTTCTTGTTAGCTGTACCATTCTAGTATACC
>MJUT01040895.1:106840-116849 GCA_002080005.1 Gigantidas platifrons | reverse complement strand
TACGTTACTGTAATAACCTTCATCAGGTACGTTACTGGAATAACCTTCAACAGGTACGTTACTGGAATAACCTTCAACAGGTACGCTCATAATCAACAGATTGAAAAGCCAAATAATACTACATTAAGTTATAGTGATATTTATAAGAATACGGATTACATTGTAGATATCCAAGTCGATGGATGTTTGTGCCTTTGTTTCTATGGGGTAAGGGTTATGGTGTTTAACGCCACTTTTAACAATATTTCAGCTATATTGTGGCGCTCAGTTTTATTTGTGGAGAAAACCGGAGTATCCAGACAAAAACCACCGATCTGACACAAGTCAGTGACAAACTTTATCACATAATGTTGTATCGGGTACACCTCGCCATGAGCGAGATTCGAACTCACAACTTTAATGGTGATAAGCACTGATTGCACAGTTAGTTGTAAATCCAACTACCATACGATCACGACCATGACGGTCCCTATATTTCTCAGCTATTTTGTTATTTGTTTGTGTAGTAAATATTTGTATAAGCTTAATCACTAGTGTTATTAATAGAGAAGGAGAAATATTTCTACAGACAACACGTAATCTTCTTTGTTAAATAAAGTCATGTTTTATTATATTTTTAAGTTGATATCTTACAGGGTTATTTTAGTCATCGTTCGCTGTATTTGTTAAGGATTTCCGGGTATCAACAGTTTGACGAAAAGAGGCCGATTGAATAGTTAAAACTGTTGTTTTATTTGTATCGTATTACTTCAGGGATTAGGATTATGGTGTTTACCGCCACTTTAAACAATATTTCAGTAAAAGTCTTATGCAGCAAGAAAACAAAAGAGGATAGCCAAAATGGGCAATGGTTAATTAAAACGTATTCACAAGAATACGATGTAGTGATTGATGATGGTGTTTTTGTGAATGGGTTTTCTTTAGATAATTTGAGTGTTGAATACATGAGTCGGTCTGTTTGTCTGTGTTTGGTTTGTTAATTATATATTTTAATTGTTGTTATAGGAGTAATTTAGATTCGACCATTTTGATTTGTATCTGATCATTAACTCAAGCCATTAATTTCTATTGATTATATGAAAAATATCAAATATACTACAATTTATTCTCTGCTCATTAATGGTCTACCATCAGGCGAGTCTTTTTTCTTAGCATGTAGTTATATATAAATTAGTTCACTTGGAGTATTACATGTAATCGATCCTGCATTGTTCGTGGTCATAGGTAATATTATTTCATATGAAAGTATATGGTCTTTTTTAAACGAATCCTTTAATGTCATATTTTGAAAGTTTCTTTAGTTTCAAATGAAAGTTGTATAGTTTTATGATAGAATAGTGCCTTAACCCCATAAATCTTCTAAAGCAATCAACGTGAGTCTATTTTGCGTAATAATCTAGTCTCCCTCTAATAATGTCACTGCCTCAACAAGGGCAACACTTTTTATAAGGCGATATTTCAGATGCACAGAGCTCGTAAAATACTAGCAAATTGTATCTCTAAGAAAATACATCTCTCTTATAAGTTCACTTATTCGTTGCAGAATTGCTGGTGTTTATAAGAGGAATAATATGGTATTAGTCTATGCAATAGTATCTGATGTTCTTGTGGTAAGTAGAATTTTGATTGGCTAACAAGGTACTTCCAAGACTTCATGGAAGAAGTGCGGTGACAGAAAATCAATAACCTCTCTCGCCTGTGTGCTGTCCATTTACATTGTGCACAGCAGACGACGTCTCTGACCTATTGCCTGTGCTGTGTATTTCACACGGCACAGAAAAATCTATAATAGCTTGTTGTGTATTTGCCCAAAGATACACGTAATTTATGTTTTTCCTATTACAATACAATCCAGTTGTTTGTAGCAGGGCTCATGTCTCATGTACGTTGTTTGTGTTTGTTTGCGTATAGCAGTGTTCAACGCATATTGTGTTGTGCTTTTGTTTTTTTCCGTCTTGTTTGACCTGTGCTGCCAGTTTCTCTGGAATTTCCATTTGAATTGCCCCTTTGGAATTCTCTAACGTTATTTACAACACTTCAACTTTATAAGCATCTTGACCGTGTCAAGAAGTCACTCTGATTTATCTAGCGGAAAGTAATTTAGGTAATACCACTACTTGAAAGGCCTTTTTAAAGATTATAAAGTTCACTGGTCAGTGAACAGTATATTTATAAAGTTGTCTTAAAATAATGTCAATAAAAATTTCCCCATTAAAATACCTAAATAGAAGTCGACATATTGTTTACTGTTATATATTAGCAACAAATAATGAAAAGTCCTGCAGGTGCCAAAAACGGTGTTTTCCGGTATGACTGGGAATACCAATCTTCCACGAAAGATTAATGGGTAACTAAAATAGAACCTTAGGAACGACAACGCAGAACAACTCATAACGTATCGTGTCTTCTAATAACACAAACATATTTATATTTCAAAATATCAGTAATATTAGGATTTGGGATCGGTCAAAAACAAACAGAAAAACAAACAAACGAATGTGAAAATAAGAAGGACAAAAATGTCACAAATGGATGCTAAATCCAAATTGGTTGAAAATATACGATTATGCATTAACCCGATGGGATAAATAGATCTGGTAATTGTGTAACAAGGAAAATAGAAAATAAATAGAACAAATAGACATTTACTGAGTACTATAAATGGCAAATTATTTAATAAAAATGTTCATAGTGGAATGTTCTGGCAAATTGTGGTGCAAGAATTTCGTTCTTTAGATTTTTGTTGTGTGGTGCTATTGCTTGTCTGTTTATTGTTTTTCATTTGGCCATTGTATTGTCTGTTAATAGATTTACCACTTCTGGTTGTCCCTTTGGTATCTTTCAACTTTTATCAATATGGATGTTATAAAACATGGATACAAAAGAGTAGGAACTGATAATAAACACACAAATAAGCATACCCTTCCCGCAAAAAAAAAGTAAACAAACAAATAAACAAACAAGCGAACAAAAAAAAAAACAATACAAAACAAAGCAAAAAATAGAAACAAAACAAAATTAGTTATCTACTTGAAACTGTAACCTATTTTTGTTATCTTAATGAGCTACCATATAAGATAGCTTGTTATCTATTGTTTTATTTTATTTAAGTGTATCCACTTTTATGTAGAAATTCCATTACATCAACAATTATAATCATGTACGCTTTCTTTGTAATAGAAAAAGTCAATAAAGTTTTATCAAGTACAGCTTGTAATATAACACATTATATAACACAATACTCGATTCATAGCTACTTTCCCACCCGGACCGTTAAATGTACATAATCAATAGACAATACTGCAAAATCATCTCAGGTAGTTTCCCAAGGTTTTCAGCCTATTACAGGTAACGTTTAAATTTTGAAATATTAAATTCCCCTTTTAAAGCATCTCGGGTATTATTGCATCAACAATAACATTGAACTTGGCCGACCCATTTACAAAGTAAAAACTCATTTATGATCAGATTTAAATGGAAAAAAATTCTCACGTTTATATTTAAATATGCTATGGTTTAATTCATATAATCCGATGAAGCAGAAATCAACTAAAAAGGGGAATTTTGTATATATATTTAAAGCTTTTGTCAAAATTGTTTTCTCGTGATTTTGATGTCTTAAATTGAAAAGAATCAATGTCATGTGAAGTATTGCGTATTTAATTGTCACGTTCGTTGTAAACATTACATTGGCACTTTCTATATACAATACTGAGGAAATAAACGTATTTATTACATAGATATAACAAATGTATTACAGAATACCCAGTCAGAACAAAATACCATTCCCCTTGATGAACGAATATATGTACATATAGGTCATTATTTGATTTAATCAATCGATAATAAATGAAAAACAAACCAATTCCACCCTTTCGGAACATTTCCAAAATCCAATAGACAAATCGATTTGATTTGATTGATTTTTGGTGTTTAACGCCACTTTCAACAATTTTTCAGCTATATCATGGCGACTATAGACAAATAGTATAAAGATATCGTTGACGAACAATAGCAATAAATTGATGTTTCTTCACTTCTGTGTTTGCTTACATATAGTGGTGTCCAACACATCTTGTGTTGTCTTGTTCTTGTGTACCCTGTGTTGCCAGTTTCTTTGGATTGTCCGTTTTGGATTGCCTCTTCAGTATTCTCTAAAGTTTATTAACTTTCGGTGGTGTAATTGGTTAGCATCCTCGCCTCACGTGCGATAGATCGTGGGTTTGCTACTCGGTCGGGTCAAACAAAAGACTATAACATTTGTATTTGTTGCTTCTTCGTTAAGCACGCAGCATTAAAGAATAAGAGTAAAAAGATTATTTGGGTCTGTATCATGATAACGGGTTGGAGTGCAGCGATATTTCTTCCCATGCAATGTTATTTCACTATGAAAAGCCAGCTAAGCGTCTTGGTCTAATACAAAGCGAACCTTATCATCATATTATCAAAATGTAGCTTATTCTCGTGATAAGGTGACAAATTGTTCATTTGGCGTTAAGTAACACTCATTCATTCACTCACGTGATATCTTTCATTCACTCACGTGATATCTTTCATTCACTCACGTGATATCTTTCATTCACTCACGTGATATCTTTCATGTGCCACTTGTATCCACAACCTAGATGTCTACCACTGTTCAGATTCATACTATTCATATTGTTGAAAGTGACGTTAAACATCATAAACTATGCCATCATAATATAAAGTCGGTTTGAAGTAAAACTCGGGGCCGTCGTACTCATGGTCGTGATCGTATGGTAGTTGGATTTATGACTATCTATGCAATCACTGTGTATCACCACTAAAAATGTGAGTTCGAATCCCACATATGGCGTAGTGTGCTCGATACAACATTATGTGACAAAGTTTGTCACTGACTTGCGACAGGTATTACTCCGGTTTCATCCAGCAATAAAACTGACCGCCACGATATAGCTGAAATATTGTTGAAAGTGGCATAAAAAAACATAAACCCTGAATTAAAACAATTTTAACAAAACGATGGTTTTAACTATTAGTGTTACGGTTCACTATTTCAAATAACAATAAATATTAAAAAGCTGTGTTCCATCACAGAGTTAATAAGTACCCTTGATGTCAATATATATCACACAGCTGCATGGGTCAGACTTTAAAAATTGGAATCTAGACCGGAGTGTGTTTACCTAGCCTTGGTCAAAATAGCTATCAACTTGTCGTCACTTTTGCTGTTGTGCTATGTAAGCACTTGTTAGATTTTTAGATTAGTTTGTTTTATGTTGTATTTCGAAGGTTAAACATGAAGTAGATATTAGTTGAGTTTGTATTAAAGCCGTAATAGGGTTGAGCTAGTTCCCGTGTTGCGAATAATATACCGAGGGAAAACCCGGAGCGCAACACTTAGATTGAATCAGACTCTTTTCTTCAAACTGTCGTTATCCGGAAATCCTTAATAATTACTGCGAGCGATGACTAAAATACTCAACTTCCGGATAGTTTTCGTAACCGCTACCGAACATGGTTCTTCCGCTGGAGAGTAGTGTGCGGATCGGAGCTGGAACGGCAAGGGAGTTTGTAAAATACAAACACTAACTCTATAAGATATTAATCTAAGAAAATAAAATGAAACAGGATTTTATTTTACAAACAAGATTACGTGCTGTCTGTAGAATCATTACTCCTTCTCTATTAATAACATTAGTGATTAAACAGAGAAAGCGAAGACTAATATTTACTATACAAACAAATAACGGTACAGCTGAGAAACATAGGCACCGTCGTGATCACATGGTAGTTGGGATTACAGCTACCCGTGCAATCAGTGCCTATCACCACTAAACTTGTGAGTTCGAATCCCACTCTTGTCGAGGTGTATTCGACACAACATTCTGTGATAAAGTTTGTCACTGACTCGAGACAGATCGGTGGTTTTCTCCGGGTACTCCGGTTTCCTCCACCAATAAAACTGACCTCCATGATGTAACTGAAATGTTGCTGAAAGTGGCGTTAAATACTATAGCCTCTGGAGTAAAACGATTCAAACAAAACAACGGTTATAATTACAGTGTATTTAATCGTGCTCTTTTCTTCAAACTGCTTACACCCGGAAATCCTTAACAACTACAGCGAACCATGATTAAGATACATGTACATACTAATGCTAACCTTCTAAGATATTAATCTTAAAAATAAAAATGAAACAGGACTCTATTTTACAAGCAAGATTGCGTGCTGTCTGCAGCAACATCCTTCATTCTCCATTAATAACAACTAGTGATTAAGAAGATGAAGCTAATACTAATATTTACTATACAAACAAATAACGATGTTGCTGAGCAACATAGGTAGTAGATGCTTACTCAACCTATATTTTGACTTTCGTGCTTTTAGATATTGTACATTTTTTGATTTCGAACATTCTCAGACAATATGAAATATACAATAAAAAAGCAGATATCAAATTTAGTGCGCTCTGCTCGTTCCTGGAATAACCTTCATCAGGTAAATGTACGCTCAAAATCGAAAGATTGGAAAGCCAAATAATTTAAAAGTGTTTAGGAGCAACAAAACGAAATGGCTTAAAGAGGATAGCCAAAATCGGCTATGGTCACCTATGCCAGAGGGAAGAATGAATTTGAATTTTGGTGTTTAACGCCACTTTCAGCAATATTTCAGCTATATCATGGCGACCAGTTTTAGTCGTGGAGGAAGCCGGAGTACTCAGTGAGAAACACCGATCCTGGCCAAGCAACTGGTAAACGCCAGAGGGAGGAGAGCCTTACATTTCATATAATATTTCAATAATAAATATATCTAATAAACAGTGCCAAGACACTTACTAAAAGCTATCGACACCAGCGTGCATAGTGCATACAGAATTGCATTGCATGATAAAAGCTATCGGCACCAGCATGCTTAGTGCATACAGAATTGCATTGCATGATAACAGCTATCGACACCAGCGTACTTAGTGCATACATAATTGCATTGCATGATAAAAGCTATCGACACCAGCGTACTTAGTGCATACAGAATTGCATTGCATGATAAAAGCTATCGACACCAGCGTACTTAGTGCATACAGAATTGCATTGCATGATAAAAGCTATCGACACCAGTGTACTTAGTGCATACATAATTGCATTGCATGATAAAAGCTATCGACACAAGTGTACTTAGTGCATACATAATTGCATTGCATGATAAAAGCTATCGACACCAGCGTACTTAGTGCATACAGAATTGCATTGCATGGCATCATCATTTCACTAAGAGTGGATATTTGGGTCACACAACTAATATAACCCCGCCACTTTTCCTTGACTAAACCAGGAATGATTAAAAGGCCATGTATATATGTGTTAGGGGTATCAATTTGGCCTTTTTCTAAAAAAAAAGGTTCTTGTATGTTTATTATTCAGTTCCGTCAGTGTGGTATTTATTATTCGTAAACCATTTTATTAGTACATTTTACCTAACAAGTATTATAATTAATTTCATGCTGTTCTAATTTGAAGTACATACGAATTTATAATAGGCACGTTATAATCTTAACATTACTTGTAACACGTGTCATACTAGTATTATCTCGTAACCTGATAAAGAAGAGATGAAAGGTTGACATGTCATTTGAAACGTCTCAGTTGTTTATTTTTGACAGCTTACCATCTTTATTCACTGGATATATGTAAAATATATGTTCTTCACAATAAAGACATGCTACGATTTTCAATATGTTCGTAAGGTATACCCATATAGGTCCAACGTCCTACTCTAATGAAATTTTATCATTTGTGTTCAAATTACCATATTTTTGAAGGAAAATTGAAAAGGTGTAGTTTGTTTTTGAACGTTATTATATACTTATTGGATCATTAATAAACCCACAATAAATGTTATCGAGTTCACCTTTTTTGGGGTATTTTCATTGAAAATTTTGATACTGGGTTAAAAGTATGTTGCTGTTGATTTTCTTCAATTTCGAAAGTTGTCTACAGGCAGTGATTTTTCCCAAATACAAAATGTAGCTATAGAGAAGTGTTTGCTTGGTGAATTTGTATAAATCTAACACGTTGATGAAAATAAACATTTGAACATAGCAATGGGAAGACATTTGGCAGGAGAAAAGATGAGGCCTAGAGAGCAATATGTTTTACAGAACGACAAGTGGGTACACAGTTTGACTAACAGTGTTAAAAGGGGATCAAAAGTAAGACATAAGTCAAATAATATTGCTGTAAAAGCGCAATCGGGTGTCATGAGCCATCACGTGGAACAGAGACTTTTGTATCATATCAGGAGTGCAGATTTCTACACAGACTCTTAGAAACTGACTTGATGCATCTCATTTGTATGCAAGAAAACCACTTGTATTTCGTTAAATCACTGCACACCACCGCCATGGTCGTCTTCAGTTTGTCAGACGTTATGGCATCTAGGGTGTACCCCGTATCCCGTATTATTTTTTTTTCCAGATGAATCAGATGTCTGCTCATGCGCAAGTTTGGAGACAGAAGAACGAACGGTTTAAGAACTGTTGTGTAACTGAACATGACTGATTCGGTGGAGCCTATATTATGCTTTGATTGGCATTAGCTATGACGGTCCTACAGACCTTGTTTCAAATATTTATCAACGTAATTAAATAAACGTTAGAGAATACCGAATGAGTAATCAAAAATGGACAATCCAGAGAAAGGGGCAACAAGACGAAAAAAAAAAACACAACACAACACAATATGTGTAGGACTCCACTATACACAAAAAACACAAATGACGTAAATAAGACAGGAACCCTCCTACAAACAACTGGAGGTAAAGACGAACCGAGCATCGTATTTATGCAGAAATTGTAACGGACATCACAACATGGAGCTCAGAACATAAAGACACATAATAGGCCAACACAAAAAAATATATTTATTGCAATAATTTTTTGATTATTTTTCCGAAGTGGTGCTTAACCTTTTTTGCTCAGTGTAGTTTTTTTTTAAGTCATCACATCGTAGGACTTGACCGACACTGACAGTAAGACATGATAAATTTTATATAGCACATAATTTATGAAATAAGGACACTACGTCAAGTATACAAGTGAATTCCTTTTTTTGTACATGACATTTAGTTTTCTTTGTGTAGTTGTGAGAAAAAAAGAGAATTACATGTTCGTAATTTCATTATTTTATTATGAAGTAGCTAATAAAATATACTTTTACTTATTATTCTGGTAACGATTCTTAAGGAATCTTCCGAGGAGAAAGACAAACATGATGTATCCAGTAAATCCACAATCAATAGAAGGTGTAGCGGCCGTCGCGAGCGTGATCGTATGGTAGTTGGATTTACAACTACATGTGCAATCAGTGCCTATCACCACTACAATTGTGAGTTCGAACCACATTCATTGCGAGGTGTACTCGATAAAACATCATGTGATAAAGTTTGAGTGTTTATATCATAGAGCACGTAGTATGTAAAATAACAAGCGATATATAATCTCAGTAATAATTGAATCCTTAATTACCACAACCCCTTCCCCAGTTAATTTAGATAGCACAAATAACCATATACCTGGCACTATTATTTTGATAATCACAATTTAGAAATCCACAAATACATCTCCTTCTGTATCATGAAAAGTTTGAAGATACCACAAGGGTAATCAGAAGCCGTATATCACAAAAGGATAGATCATAAAAAAAGAAATAAACATATAAACAGTGGATAACACCATGTCATACTCAGACAGCTCCGGCCAAAAGAAAAATGACAAATAAACAGTGGAAAACACCATGACATACTCAGCCAGCTCCGGCGAGAAGAAAAATGACAAACAAATAAACAGTGGAAAACACCATGACATACTCAGCCAGCTCCGGCGAGAAGAAAAATGACAAACAAATAAACAGTGGACAACACCATGACATACTCAGCCAGCTCCGGCCAGAAGAAAAATGACAAACATATAAACAGTGGACAACACCATGACATACTCAGCCAGCTCCGGCCAGAAGAAAAATGACAAACA
>MJUT01040895.1:81110-104007 GCA_002080005.1 Gigantidas platifrons | reverse complement strand
CTACAGTTTTCTCCACATGTCGCCATTGTTTACATTTTTTTTCTCTACATGTGATCGTTGCGTGATCTTTTATTAAGCGCATTTTGATTGGACGCAGCCACCCACAGTTGCATCGAATAGTAAACAATACCGTGGTGACCAGAAATTCTGACTTAATCTGCCAAGGGTGAAGAGGAGAGGAGCCAATGGCTAGCGAAGATGCCTATATCTTGGCATTCCACTTATTTGAATAATTTTAAAACGGTGATAGAGTGTGAAAAATGTTTCAGTTGCGATATTGCATCTTTGAGCTAATTTGACGGAAACATTTGGTCTTCATAACATTAATATATCCTATAAATAGATTTTGATATTACATTGTAATCTAAATAACTCCAAATACCGTAATAGAATATTAAAACCCATAAAACTAATTAACCCCACCATATTTTTTAAATGCCTGTACCAATACAGTAAAGTGAGCGGTCATTTGTAAGTGAGCATAGATTTTGGCTTCTTTTTCTATGATTTTTCTATTGGATTTCGGAACTGTTCCTATATTATGGTGTTTACTTGTTTTTTTTCATTGGAACAGGGTTGTGGCGTTTATCGTCACTGTCAAGAAGAGTTTGAAGATACCAAAGGGGCAATCAGAATCCGTATATCGAAGAAGAACAGACAACACAATGGCCAAAAGAAAAAGTACAAAAGGACAAGCAACGATCTACAAAACATACATATAAAACTAAAGATCGAGTAACACAAACTCCACTACAAATCGAGGGCGAACTCATGCGCTCCGGAAGGGTGAGCAGTTCCTGCTCAGTTATATCGTGGCGGTCAATTTTATTGGTGGAGAAAACCGGAGTGTCCGGAAAAAACAACCGACCTGTCGCAAGTTACTCACAAACTTTATCTCTTAATGTTGTCATGAACGAGATTCGAGCTCACTTCTTTAGTGGTGACAGGCACTGATTACACGGGTAGTTGTAAATCCAAGCAACATACGATCACGACCACGACAGCCCCTGATTGTGAAATGATATCAGGACTTTGAAAAGCCAGACAGACATACTACATATAAATATACAATTATGTTAACTACATATCTGCTGTTTTGTCTGCTTGGATTATATGGATTATCTGAATGAATGAATTGTTTTCTCATAAACCAAATACATATAGTTACAGAGAAGTAAATAATAATATACAACATATTAAATTTTGTACATGTGGGGAAAAATTACAATTACATTAACCAGGAGGACTTTCATACTAACAATCTTTATAAATTTACATAGTTTTTCTAATACAATAACATTACATGAAGAAAATAACTCCTTAGATTTGAAGGTATTGACATTATTACAACACTAAATCGGTAAATATTTTTCCCTTTCTTGTTTCAAATAATCACATGACATTATATAATGGTACTCGTCACCGATATCAGCAGAGTCGCAAAGATGACACAATCTGTCAGCCATTGTGCCATCTTCCCGTCTCTACTGATAATCGGTGACCACCACATCTAAATTTACAAAAATTGAACAGAGATATATATTTTTCTATTTTTAATTCTGTTTTGAAATTTCTTTAACACAAACCTTTTGAAGAAGAATTAATATTTTCGGACCATTCTTGAAAAAAATTGGTCTTTTAATTTCTGTTCGACACTACTCGATAGCCAAACAGTAGAATAACTATTTTGATCAAGCCAAACATTTGACATTCCACAATTATTAAGTATATTTTGCATAAAACCATTTGTTTTCATATCCATAATTAATGAAATTTATATACATTAATTTGTACAGTAAATAAGATAGTTTAGATTTTTTCCATTTAATATTCTTCACCAAAATTTTATCATACGAACTTTCATTATTAGAGAAATCGGATACCTTCCTAACTCACCATATACCATAAAATTTGGAGTGGATTGTTTAAGATGTAAAATTAATTTACAAAAACGCAAATGAACCCTTTCAATAATATCAATATTTTCGAAACCCCAAATTTCTGAACCATACAATAATATTGGTAAAATAGTTTTATCAAACATATCAAGTTGGCACTCGATAGATAATTTGTGCTTTCTACACTTTTGCAGTAATCCATACATGGCCTTTGTTGCTTTTTCTTGTAGGTATTTTCTGGTGGTTAAAAAGGATCCACTTCTTGCAAAAAATATTCCAAGATATTTGTAGTCTTTTACAATTTCAATGTCATTATTATCAATGTGAAATTTCAAATTTTTAGGAATTCTTCCTTTTGAAAAAAATATAAATTTTAGTTTTCTGAACATTAATTCTTAACTTCCATTTTTTACAGTATGTAGAAAATTCATTCTGATAACAAAATTGTATCATCTGCATATAAAAGTATCAATATTTTAAAATATATCATCAGCTCATGTTCAATGTCTCTACTGATTCAATCAATTCCTTTTATATTTAGCCCTTCTAAAAAATCTTGCAAATCGCTCAAATAAATTGAGAACAGTAAAGGCTAAAGATTTTCCATTGTCTAACTCCTATTTCACAGGCAAACACATCGGACATTTTATTGTTATGTACTATGCGTGATTTTGCATCGGAATACATGTACAAATGTACATGTTTTCAACAATTCTATAACATTTCCCATTAATGTTATTATTTATTAGTTTGAAAGATAACGAATTTCTTTGAACAAAATCAAACGCCTTTTCAAAATCGATAAAAGCACAGTGAAGTTTTTTCTTCTTTACATAAAGTAATTCAAACAAAGAATATAAAGAAAAGATGTGATCTGTTGTAGAATAACCATGTCTAAAACCAGCCTGATTTTCATTTAATATCGTGAATTGTTCAAAGTATACATTTAATCTGACATTTAAAATTGAGGTGAAAATCTTTCCAATACAGACAAAAGTGGCATAGGTCTGTAATTCTTTGGATCTAATTTACTACCTTTGTCTTTAAATATTGGTATCACGTTTCCAATAAACCACGCCTCAGGTAAAATACCTGTGTCAAATATAAGTTAAATATATGTACATAAATATCAATCATACAGTCTAAAGAAGAAGAGATGTACTCGTTAATTATTAAATCATCACCTGGTGATTTATTATTTTTTGAGGTCTTAACAGCTTTCTTGATTTCTTCTGCTGATATTTTACCATTTAACATTTCGTTATTACTATCTACATCAATAATATTTATATTAACATATTCATCTCTATTAGATTTATTCGTATTTAACCCCTTAAAAAAGTCCGTCAATAGAAATTTTTGAGGGATCTCTGTTTTTATCATTTTTAAATAATTTCCAAAATTCTTTGGGATTTTTTGTTCTCATTGTTTTAATTTTTTTCACGTAGATTGTTATTAAATTTAATAATATTTGCATCCATTGTGTTTTTATCTGTTATTCTAACATGACGTCCTTCATTGGCTATATAAATAATACAGTGATAAAACTCACGATATATTTTAATTCGCTCATGCGTATTGAACGAACAAATTACAAACATAATTCCCTAGTGAATTATGTATTCATACAGCACTGTGGTGCATAACAAACATAAAAATGCCCGTATTGTTTTTACCTATATTTTTCCGGAATAAATACTTAAGACAACCATCAATATTGGACTTTGACTTTTGAAATTTAACATCTTCCGGAAGTCGTTTACAAGGAACGCTGATGACATTGAAAGACATGGTTACTGATTTATTTTTAAGATTTTGTGAGCATTTTACTTGTTTAAGTTGCTAAATTCAAAATGCCATTAAATAGGAAAATATCAGTAACTTCATAGCATCACAGTCTATTTATACATAAAAGAAAAACAACTGTAAACTGTAAAACATGAAGGTTAGTGAATTTTGTAATGAAATGCATTTCCATTACCGACTTCCACTTCAAAAAATAAGTTAGATTTTTCCTACTAGAATCGAAATAATTCTTGGAAGCCATAGTTTGTATCACGTTTTAACATGGGTAACATTATTTTCGTTGCATTTTATCCCTCGCTAACGCTCGGGATAAAATTTGTACGAAAATAATGGTACCCATGTTAAAACTGTATACAAACTTTGGCTTCCATGAATTATTTCTTAATTCTAATATGACGCCCTTAATTGGTTAAGCAAACAATGTAAATGATAAAATTCCTTCGCACATATGCGTATTGCCGGAAACATTATGGACACTATTTCCACGTAAGATTTAATGTATTTATACAGGACCTTGGAGCATACAAGCATTAATACTAAGTTTTGTTTCTTGACATATAATTGTGTGCGAAAAAAACCCCAAAAAACCCATTTATTGACTTTGACTTGTGATTCGTCTTCTTCCGGTGACGTTGTTCCAAAAAGAACTATGGTGACATTGACACACGCTGGTAATTTACATTATGATTCAATTAGCATTTTACTTGGGTAAAGTTGCTAAGCACTAACTGTCATCAAAATGGTAATTGTCAGTAACTTGATATTAACTTTTTATAAAAAATATTTTGGATATTAAAAAAAACCCACACACTAAACAAGAATCACCCGAGTTCACATCGGTTTTCAATGGGGTTCGTGTTTCCTGTTACTCGATCTTTCATTTTCTGTGTAGTATTTTGTTGACTATTGTCTTTTTGAACTTTTTTTTATTGGATGCATTGTGTAAAATGTCTTGATTCTTCCTTCAGATTTTAACGGTAAAAACTGGCATCCTGAGGGCCCGGGTACAACTCATACATGCCTATCACCAATACAGCGTGGGATCGCGTCCGACCTTGTAAATTGCAAAAAGGGTACACTCGACTCGCAAGTGATAAAGTTTACGAGTTGCTTGCCCATAGTCTGTGGTTCTCTCCGGATACTCCGGCTTCTTTCACCACTAAACCTGGTCGCCATGATATAGCTGAAATATTGCTGAAAGTGGCGTTAAACACAATAAATCAAATCATATTAATGAAAGGTTAATTAGTCCTGGGGCCTGTTTAACCAGGCCTTTATAAAACTGATTATCACCAAGGCAAAATAAACAGCTACATCACCTAGGTCAACAACCTTCTATTCTTCGTCATAATTAATGTCTTAGAAACAAGGACAGACAATTTTACATTGTCTACATTATATCAGTCGTGTTATTTTAGGATGGTGTATATTATGTAGGTGTAACAGGTAACTGACATTTACAGATCGTCCAAAAATATTAAAGGAATGAAATACATACACACAACTGCCCCAAATAACCTGTTTTCAAACTACATGTACCAGTTTTGTGTGAAAATTGTTGCAGTTCAATCGTTCTTTCCTTAAATATAGTCTTATTTCAATAAACTAGAAACAGCATCGGTAGTGTATTGGTTAGTATGTTCCCCTCGAATGTGGTAGATCGTGGGTTCATCGGTAGTGTATTGGTTAGTATGTTCCCCTCGAGTGTGGTAGATCGTGGGTTCATCGGTAGTGTATTGGTTAGTATGTTCGCCTCGAATGTGGTAGATCGTGGGTTCATCGGTAGTGTATTGGTTAGTATGTTCCCCTCGAGTGTGGTAGATCGTGGGTTTGAGCACGGGTTGGTATTAACGCCTTCTCCGCTAGGTACGTGGTAAGCAAAGACTGGCTGGTCCGGAATCAGGTTAATGTGTACGACTGGACCATGTCTATCCGCGGACTGTTTATTCAGTGAGCTAGCACTATACAAAGGTTTGAAGATACCAAAGTATTGATTAGAAGTGGTAAATCGAAAAAGGACATACAATACAATGGCCAAAATTTAAAAGGACAAAAGGACAAGGCGAGTTTGAAGATACCAAAGGGGTAATCAGAATCCGTAAATCAAAGGTACCAAAGGGGTAATCAGAATCCGTAAATCGAAGAAGAACGGACACAATGGCCAAAAGAAAACCTACAAAGAATGATCTACAAGACACTACACAGAAAACAAATGATTGAGTAGTCAGAACCCCACCAAACCCGGGTATAAGAGGGTGTGTTCTAGAACCCCACCAAACCCGGGTATAAGAGGGTGTGTTCTAGAACCCCACCAAACCCGGGTATAAGAGGGGTGTGTTCTAGAAGTGTGAGCTGTTACTGTT
This sequence comes from Gigantidas platifrons, assembly GCA_002080005.1. NCBI lineage: Eukaryota > Metazoa > Mollusca > Bivalvia > Mytilida > Modiolidae > Gigantidas > Gigantidas platifrons. Next base: position 97,940 of record MJUT01040895.1, on the reverse strand, counting down.
CCATTAATTAAATTTGAGCAAAACAAAGAATCATCATATTACCTAAGAAACACTGATTCCACTGAAATCGCCAAAATTTTCATTGTTAAGAGTTTTTAATGTCATATTACGCTGCTATCATTTTAATGATGCGCACTATGGAATATACTTTTTGTGACGTAATATCTTCCATTTACTTAGCACGCATAAATCAGGATGGATTTGTCTGTCTAAATACCATAACTTTTTAAGGAAGTAAATTGAACTGGTCAATTTGTTGGCAAATTTGTGAAAAAAAACTATGGTTCCGTACATAGCTTTGATTAATAAAATGATATATTTTACTTTATCAGCTTTGTATTATCACAAGTGCTGTTACAAGTGATTTGAGTAACACCTATCTTATAAGGCCTTTTTCAGTCTCAGTTAAGAAGAGTTTGAAGATACCAAAGGGGCAATCAGAATCCGTATATCGAAGAAGAACAGACAACACAATGGCCAAAAGAAAAAGTACAAAAGGACAAACAACGATCAACAAAACACATATAAAACTAAAGATCGAGTAACACGAACCCCACTAAAAACCGGAGGTGAATTCAGGTGCTCCGGAGGGGTAAGCAGTTCCTGCCCCACTAAGATGACAATCTGAACAGAGAACATCTGGATATCCCTTGAATTCAGTAATTTACATGACCTTTCCATAATTACAATGTATAATGATTTCACATCTCTCGACCGTGTGAGCACACAACACACGAATTTCAAACCAACTCCTACCATTCCACTTAGCTTTGGTCCTTTCACGATGCGTCACATAGCCTCATGCACGTCCATTCTTGAATGTTGACCTTCCACCGCTTTCTTTGACTGCATATCCTTCTTCATGACCTTATGCAAAGCCTTAATAAGCAAGGAAACATTCAGAGAAACAAAATTATCAATTTGTTTTCCTTGACAACCACAACAACAACAAGGTGCAGTTACTATTACCGTGTATTGTACAGTCCGTTTTTGTTTTTATTGTATGTGCCATCTAGTGATAGCCTATAATGTTCTTGATGAATTAGTTAAAGACAAACACGTGTATGTATTTAGTACACTTAAAATAGAACAAGTGAATAAGATCTATTAGTATTTTTATTTTGTAAATGTCAGTATTTACGTAGGTTATTTTTGGTGACGTACTATTTTAAAGACAATTGATATACAAGTTGAATATGTTCATGTGGTCAGTATACAACTATAGAAATGATCGATGCTTTAAAGGATTGTATGACATCAAAAATTATATCTATTGGATTCAAAAATAGAAAATAATAATACACGTAGCTTATCCATAGCATGTTCCCTTTATTTCTTGATTTAAGCATATTTTATTGATGAATTACATATTACATGTTTTTCACAATACAATATAACATAAATGTAGGATTCAGAAACAAGCGTAACGCTTATATTAATACGTTTCCTAAAAAAAACACATGAAAAATTGCAAATAGTCATTAAAACATACTCAATTCATTTAACATTGTTTATATAACTGAAAGGTAAAGGAAGAAAAAAAAGGAAATTGTAAGTTGTACTCTAGATAGAAAATCACATGATGTATCTGAGTTTTATGAATTTATAAAAATCGTTTATTTTGCGAAATATATTTATGCACTGTCGTAAAAACAATAATATTTGAATCGATATCAAGGTCTGGACTGCCAAATAATAGTAAATTTTCCGGAGGTCGAATGTTCAGTAGCTGCAATAGCTTTCGAAAAAGACTATTTCGTTGACGAGTATATTTCGGACATTTAAATAAATAATGATGTGTGGATTCAATCTCTCCACAAAAACAATTAGGACTATCAATAATATTTTTTATATACAAATGTTCGTATAGAGAACTACTTCTCATACGAAGACGAGCGTGTAATATTTGTGTCAGTCTTGGACCGTAATAATAATATTTAGGTACATTATCGTGATCAACTCTAGAAGTAAGTCTAGATTTGAGAATGCTAAGGGAGGGACAGTCTTTTATTTCTGGTGGTAGAGAATTCAATAATTTTAAAGTAGATGGTAGAAAATAACTAGCATAGAGTGATGTTCGGGTTCTTGGCAACGGAAACGCATTGTTGTGTCTGGTGTTGTATGTGTGCACATCATGAAAGCGGTTAGGAATCAAAGTTGATAAAGATGCCGGAGTTAAGTCATTTTGCATTTTAAATAGTTGAATGAGCTTATGGTTTTCCCTTCTATCTTTTAGTTTTGTTAATCCGGTTTCTTTGCATAATTCCCTTAAAGGAGTTAATTTTGTTCCACCCGATATGATCCTCATCGCTTCAATTTGAACCTTTTCCAAAATATTAATTAAGTATATATTATGAGGGTCCCACACTACATCCCATATTCTAATAGTGGTCTGATAAAGATAAATACAACTTTTCAAGTGATAATCTATCTAGTCTAAATTTTAACATGCGAAGAATATTTAACCTTGAATATGCTTTGCCAATGACAAGTTCAATATGTTTGCTCCATGAGCCATCATCGGAGATTGTTACACCTAGATGTTTATGATATTTCACATCTTCGAGTTGATGGTTATTCATAACTAGAGATGGAAGATGTGGTTTGTTGACTTTCCGTGAGATAACCATCGTTCCGGTTTTCAGCGGATTGTTCTTGTTGAGTGACTACTTACATATATCGGTTAAATGATTTCACAAAGAATCACAAGAAAATAATTTGATTGATTGATTGGTTGGTGTTGAATGCCAACATTAGTAGTATTTCAGTATATCGTGGCGTGAGAAAAAAAAGAAATTAATTTATTTGATGTAATGCTCTTATTTTCTGTGTTATCTATTTTTTTTATATATAAGTGTTTGCTATTTCTTATCTGTCCGTATTGCACATTACATGAATATCTGTTTAGACTGTAGTTCTTATTACCTTAATATGTGTATTGCTTTGAGCCTTCATCTTTTTATGTCAAATACGGTTAAACTGATGTTTTGTATTATTAGTTTCAGTTCCTGCTCTGTCGATCGTGTACTGAGTACCACCTTATATGATGAAGTTTGTCAGTGTCTTGCCGGTTAAACCGGTTTGTTTTACCAATAAAACTGACCACAACAATTCAACTGAAATATTGTTCATACGAGTGTTTCACTCGTTATCACATTTTCTGAAAATAAAAGAAAAACCATTAGGCGAATAATAATGTATATTTGAACTTAATATGAAGTTGATTGATTGTTGATTTTTGTTTAACGTCACACTGAACAGTATTTCTCTTATCTAAAGACAAGAACATGCTAACTAGTTACAAACAATAAGTCATATAAAAAGGTGCCACTGGTGTGCCACTGTGTTTGGTTATGATAGACCCTTAGTTTGTCCTTGTATACCCTATGTAGTGGAACTGGTTTCAGGAATGTTTTTGAAGGTTTTGCATGCTTTATTTTACATAATTATGGTATCTTATTTTTGCATGTGATTGGCATACCGAAAACGTTAGTCGTGAAATGTCTGTTATTTAAACCGCAGAACAAGACCACAGTGAACATCCACTTTTTTATACCAATATTGGCAATAAGTAAAAGTTAGTGTTTAGTCTATTAAGCATTTCCTGCACCCACACATTGCTAAGATTATGTGCCCATGTTTACTTTTTGGTCATTTTGCTAAATAAATAATGCATTTTTGAAAATTAAAAATTATAAATGCATGCGGGACTTAACATTATCAGTTAAGTGTTCAATAAAACAACTAAAATTTTGAGATTAATTACTTATTTTGTTGTTCCGAAATGGCTACTAACTCAAACATCGGAGAGTGGCAACATCTATCTACCGACATAGAAAAATAAAACAAACACAGTTCGGTGGCTGTATATATTTGTTATTTTGTTTTAATGCTGCCATTCTGATGATTTTGTTTCCAAGACTACATTCGCCGTATTTAATGATCTTTTTGATAACCCTACATATATATATGAGTGAAAAATAAAATACTTATATGCCGCTTTATATATTAGATGTTACATGTACCTCTGATTCGGAGACTGTGGCTACATATGTGTAATGATATGGTATGAGGTGTGCTCATCGTTGGAAACCTCATCATGTCTCTCTGTGGGAAGAAAAACACCAATAAAGCACCATTCCTGCTAAAGTCCCATTCATCTTCGTTTACATCTATACCAGTTTTTATTACATATATATAACAAAGGAAGTGTAATATGCACATGTAACACTCAATACATAAATATATTGGTTCAAGGAATTCCATTTGTACGAACCTTGTTGTTTGTATTTACCAAATGGTTAATTTATACTGCAAGACATTCTGAACTAGACGTATCAAAAGCATGAAATTGCATTCTTAATATGATTTACAAAATGCCAAACGACAAAGGAGGTAATTCGATCTGCATGCTATTTATAGCTGTGTTTGGGCATATGCAAATTAATTGATTATGTTTTGTCTAGCACCAACATTAGCTCTATTGTGGTGTGGAAAAAATATATTCAGCAATTTCGGAAACTAGAAGACATTTAGATATCAAACAGAAATGCGTCATAAAACAATAAGGTTGTATATATACAAATAATGGAATATGTAAATTGAAACATTGTATCGCTCGCTGTGACAAAGCATGAACGGGTCATAAAATCCAGTCAAGCCTATATATAAAGGCCACTCAAGGGGACCTGGAAATGTGGCCTTAGTGAGCAGTTGTCCTTTATATACAGTTTAAATCACATGCACTATTCATTAATGGGGAGAAAAGATGCTGTCCTTTATATACAGTGATTTTCTACATACAAGAGTGCACTTTAAGATAGTTTTGACTGTATTAACAAATACGAGGCATATGTTATATAAATAATATGTGTCAATAAGTTCTTATAAGATTGCTTGGCTCAATAGAAATTTGAATGTGTTGCAAACAAACTTGAATGCATAGATTTTTCCTCATACCAATGTTGATATATTTTTTGGTCCAAAAACTATTTATAAACACAAGTATTTAAAAATACGTTTTTCTTTGGTTGTTTTTGGTGGACAATTTTTATCCAATAATATGCAGAACTGTCTTCCCTTCCTTGTTCATATTTTTATACACAGACATTTAATTCCACTACGGGTATTCTATTTGAAATAATATCAATTGACATAAAAAAAAGACATGTATTTCTTCTTTTTTTTTTAAATACAGTACATTAACACAAAGATATGTGAAGAATTAGGAAGTAAGATATTTTTACAAAGGTGTAATATTTAATCAGTCAAACTGGTCACTGATAATGTGATCACCAATGAACAGAGTCTTCCTTGTTCCTCCATACCGTTAATTCTGCATGGTTGTTCGTGCGTTATAACGGTATTTCCAGATGGCAAGTAAACAGTTTTTTTTTTTCTTTATTTCGTGGGGGATGGGGGGCAAATTACTTAAGAAAATTATTTACATCATTTATAACATTGCACGGTTACAAGTATGCATGTCAACTTTCTACTTATATATCTCTATTTTGTATACGTATTCATCGGGTTGAACATGTCTGGTTGGCATAAAGCATAAGCAGATTTTTGTAATCGGTTGACCTCAACTTTTTGGTGTTAGGCGTTATTTATCATATTATATTGAAAATTATCTCACTTTTTTAATTAGTACGTTGCATGTTAATAAAAAAAAAACTTTGTGACAAAAACAAAGAGTAAAAGTATCTGGTAAAAATATGATTTTCCTCGTAGGTATGACGTTTTGGTTACATTAGAAGTAATTGAGAGAAAAAAACAATGTCTTAAAAGGGGGTCTTAAAAAACATCAATCAGTAGTGCTTGATCAATTTTCAAACCTTGTAAGAATTATCTCCCTTTCTGAAAACCCCAAAATATTTGCAACTTTTTGTTGAATAATTAAATTAAGTTACCCATATGTTTTATAATTCCATTTTGAAGAATCTCCATAGTTGCTTTTAATTAAGTATTTCATAATTTTATCATCTAGAATATTTTTCTCTCTGAATTTACGATTTTCCTCTGTAATGTCTATGTTAGTTTTAAGTCAAGAGTATAAAGTTTACAGAAAACTGAAGAAATTATATAATAAATGATTTCAACTCTCCAGTTACTTGAAATATTTAAACCAGGGATTTACCATGAAATTATAAAATGTTTTTTATTTTGATATAAAATAATTTTATATTTAATCCAGTCTAGAAAATAAAAATAAGACACGGGAAAAAATAACTTAATTCTTGCGATAATCTTGATTTTTTTCTATTCCTTTAGTTTATTTTTCAGGTTTTTTTTTGTGTTGCTAAAGCATTAATTATATATTAAAAAAAAGTTGTAAAGAAATATTTTAGCCATAAATATGTTTTCTGAATAAATATTTGTTCCTGCTGGCTGATAGATTACAGGTAAAATGTAGCACAATATAATCAAAATAAAAAATGCTGTTTGTTTATTCTGTTTGCATTGTTTTGTTGTTTTTGGAATGTAATGGGGAAATATGGTTTGTCTGCCATCAGTTGTGTGTTTATATTACATGTTTACGTCCTCTTGTGTCTGAGGCTTAATAAAGAATTTGACTTGACTTGACTGAAATCAACTATCTGGAAACCAAATATGGCGCCAATACAACTTGTTTTTTGTTTGTTTGTTTTTTTTTCAAAGAAAATTCATTTTGATAAGTAATTAAATATATTAGTATGTTGCAAATACATAATACATTAAATAAACAAATAAGTAAATGAATAAATAAAATTATATAACATAATATACAGTATGTTGCCAAAAGTATTGCAACATGTAAAAAAAAATCCCTATATAATCAACCAAAACCATATTTTTTCAAAAAATTATTGTTTAGACATAACAAATAAAAATTGACTTTGATTTTCCTATATACTTCAACTAAAAATAAATCCTAAAAATTAACAATCCTGTTTATATTATGTACAAATAAAAACCACTCATATAAACATAATGAACAAATAAATAATCAAAATATAAACAATTCTGAATATTTTGGTGTAAAATTTGTTAAAATCTATCCAGAAATGACTTCACAATAATTAAATAATAAATAATATATAATATCAGAATTAAATAAATCAATATTGAAACTTATAATTGATAAATAATTGTGAGAACAATGACAGTGTCTGTCCTTTGATTCAGATGTAGATTCTGTATCTGAATCATCGAATCACAGCCACGGGGCATACCATCCTTCTCCAATACTACAAACCAAAAACAGAATGAGAAAATATAGACGATTGGCAACGTACTTATGGAAGGTAGATTCATACCTGCTTTGAACTGACTCTTAGATAGAATTGGCGGGAATATAGAGTTTAATATGTCATCAGCAATAGATCATACTAAAAAAGGGGAAAACAAGGACTTGAAGCAAAACTTTAGTGGCGTCTTGAATCTTTAATATATACTAAACTTCAGATCAAAGAAGTTAAGGCACTATACACGGTTGTGTCACTCTGGTTGTGTCCTATGAATTATAGGTGGAAACACGTTTGCGCACATATATCATTTGCGCACAAAAAAGTACTACGTTTGCGTGCAATCTCTTGTCTGGAATGTTCGCAAACGTATTGACACCGAATTACACGTTAATGTAGTTCAAATATGTGATAAGTACCGTTTATTGATTAAAAATATTTTGAAGAAACCTGAACTACTGTCTAAATATTGTTTACTCCGATTGCCTTTCATAATCTATATACTAGGACAAACATAAGTATTATCTTTACAAAATATTACGTTCATCAATATTGTAAGAGCTCTGAATGTAAGCCAAACGAATTATAAAACATTAGCTCACCATGCAAATACGATAATTTTATTACAAAAATGTGCAAAGGAAAACAAATAGTTGCATCATTTTCCATACTACATTCACATATCTGTATTTGAAGATTTATTGCACTTTCAAAGAGAATGCTTTCATGCATACACTATTACACGGTGTTGTATTTTTGCCAAATCAGTGCAATAACGATGATCAAATCATAGGATGCCCTGTGCATGGGGATGACAGGAAATGCCTACACATTCGGAGAAGGTGGTCATACGTTCATTCATGCCTTTTTACTGTTGTCTTTTCCTTTTATAAAGGATGAAATTGTCCAAGTTACCAATGCAATTTGAAATAAATAATGTTAAAAAACAACCGACAGCTTCGAATTGCAAGATATTTCGGATTTTGATGATGTCCTCTATTTAGTTCTTACAGTGTATTTTTGCGTGTTTGGTCTTGTCTGTTCGTATTTTAATTCTTTGTCTATTCCTAGATTTAAGAATAATTTTAATTTTCTTTGACATAAAATAATAACAAAATATAATATTAAGGGTGTAGGCCTAGGGTATGGGATATAACTCTATTTTCAGTGTCTTCTCAAATATATGGTCATCTGTGCGTTTGAAAATCCACTCTCAATTCCAAGCTGCTCGGCAACACAGATTGTTTACATTGGATATGAACAGTTTTAATTAAAAAATGACCCCTATCTCTTTTAGCTTTCCATAGTTGTGCTCCTTGTCTTTTTATATCTTATTGCTGGCAATAACAGAGTATTATTATCATATTCTTGTATCCACAAAATATCATTGAAATATCTCTTTCCAGAAAATATTCCCAGCGAAATATGTTGTGAAAAATGATAGGAGTGTAACACATTTTGTGCGACAAACTTGTCAAATAAAAAAATATTAAATATATAAACCAGGAGCCTGTTTAACGAAACTATCCTAAGATATGTCTTAAGACATGTCTTAGGACCATCATAGGACATGTCTGAGACAGCACAACGAAGCTGTCTTAAGACTATCCTAGTAAAGATGGTCTTAAGACCATCCTAAGATATTCATTTATTAAAATATCCATATGGAGTGGAGATGATTAGCCCAATAAATAAAAAAGATAATTTTATATTAATTATGAGCTTTCAATAAATTTAAAATCAGAAAGAAATTTAAATTAAAAAACGATTTGGAGTTAATCACAAATTGTAGTTAAAATGTCCCTTCTGTACAATATGCATATCGAAATTGTCAGTCTATACTGACATTATTAAGCTGTCAAACGAGTTATTTACGGGTAGTACACCCTGTCCTAAAGTTATGATAAAATTTAGGACATATCTTAACTTAAGAGGCGGTCGATAAACAGACTTAAGACAAAGACATGTCCTAGGACCATCCTAAGATATAACTTAGTCCTAAGACATCTTCGTTATACAGGCCCCAGCTGAATCTTACATATTATGAAACTATTGTACCATTGCTTTATTTGTAACGAATTAATCAAGTAAAGTCACCCCAAACGACCCCCTACTCTACTATACCCAACAGATAAATGCAGTAATTTGGTAATTTGGACATCCACTATGTCAAATATAAGAATTCAAACGCTTTTTGTAATTGGTAACTAGTTTTTTTTATCTCATAAATAAAGAAACAGCAAAGGATGAGTGTGTAATAACTTTCCTTGACAATTTCACTTTTTTCTGGTTGCCATCCATGAACAACATAATTTTAAATATTTTAAAACTCCGATGGTAAAAGTTTGTAAAATGTGGTGCAATTATGTCTATATGTATATTCTTTACTGTAACATTTTTTTGGTGGAAATTAATCGACAGGATTTTTTAATGAGATTTTTAATACCAGGGTGTACCTCAGGACATCCCCCCTTTTTTCCAATTTCCATTGTTTGCTCGTGATTATCTCCAAACAGGATATTCATATATATTTATTGAACAATAACACTAGCCAAAATATTTCCTTTCAACCAGAAATAAATGCGTATATCTATTAGAAGCTTCCGCATCTGGCGTCGGGAATATTGATATATTTAGGATGTGCTATGGAGAAAACAGCACGGTGAAATTTCTTGAAACTTTGCCAGAAAATGTATTTAGACATAACTATTCCCTGGTGCAAATTTAAAAAAAAAAAATCTATGGGAAAATTTCGGGGTTACCCAGGCCTACACCCTTAAATGATAACGTTTTTGTTTCATCTTATATAACAGTTAATCAGATACGAGATATGTTAGTGGGAACCATGTTAGTGTCTTTTCTTTTATCTCAATATGTCAAGGAGAACATGCACAATTTGCACAAGATAATCTCTGGCATCATATGCACATTTAAGCAAATACCCCTCTTAGGTAATTATATAAGTAACAACAGAAATAAATTCGTTTTAATAATTTTTAAACCAAAACCTTCTTAGAATACCAAACAGCTAATGGGAGAGGTATGTTTGGCTTAGTGCAAAAGCAAAAGCAAAAAAAAAAAAAAATAATAATAGTAATAAAAAAAAATAAATAAAAAAAAATAAATAATAAATAAATAAATAAACACTAAGCATCGTTCGTTAACAATATTGTTCCTTAAGAAAGTCTAAATCAACTAAAACTATGTTTTGGATTTGGTTTCTTTTGTGTGCACATTGCTTTCTGATAATAAACATGAATAACAAAATAGGTTTAATAGGTAAAATAGGCTTATCTTATCCTTCTTTTCCCTGAAATATTGTTGAAAGTGGTGTTAAACACCATTACACTAACATTAACCCCCTTCATTTCCTCATCTTAAATATGTATGAAATATTAGCCACTGAACGTTAAGCAACAAAGAATAAAACCCAGCTCTGAATAAAACCCTTCTTTTCAATTCCGTTTAACATGAAAAACGATATTTATTTTCTAGATTGTATGGATCTTGTCAATAATTTAACAAAATATCTTATCTAAACGTCGTGTCCATAGAAACCTTAGTATAAAAATAGTGGTACACATTTGGTATGGAATGTCATACTGCTGATTATCTTTCAGAAGAAATTATGGTTCGATATTGTCACCTGATAGTTTTACAAAAAGAAATTGTTTTGTTTTGTAATATATATATGCAAATGCTTTTGAAATGGATTCTTTGAATTACTGTGTTTCTTACAATAATGACAGAAGTGAGTGAGTGATTGTTGTTTAATGCCAAGTGGGCAATTTTTCAGACATATAATGGCGAGAACAAGTACATTTAGATGAGATGATGATGATCTCCGCTAGACCAGCAGGTTTAGTGCTTGCACATTAAAGCAACATTTCGCGGGTAAACATGTCGCTCCACTCAATTAACTTTGATTTCTATACGATTGTATATCGCTCCTTGCTATATAAAACTGCCATTTCTTAGCCCATAATGCGAAACTATTCCACCCTAGCTCTGTAACAAACCAGAAAGATGATCATTTGAATGTTTTATTTCATGGTGGTCTCCCGTTTATGCTCAGTCTTTCTTGATTGCATCCGACTTTCTTTATTTCCTAGGAAAGAACATTAAGAAGGTACCAAGTTTCTAACTAAACCAATATAGGTCCCTATAGCCCAAGTACTATCATACCTAATTTGTGTCGACAGTTGGTGAATTATGTCGAGATAAGGTTAACTTTACCGCCATCTTTTCAGCGCAAAGACAATAAAATGATTAATATTCGTTTTATACATGTGTATGCCGGAAATATTGAAATACCCTGATATTAAAAACCTTTAATTTTTATCTACCCAAATGAAAAAAGTCACGATGTCTAGAGAGGAGTATGATTTAATATCAACTTATTATGTGTATATATGTCCCTTGTATGCATTTTATAGGACAATAAATACATATTGAAATATAGAAAACAAACTTTACAATATATTTTTCTAAATATAGAAAACAAACTTTACAATATATTTTTATAAGCACTAAACTTGATAATTACGTTTTTATTACAATATTTGTAGTACTTTTCACGGAAACATGTTTAGCCCACTATTCTTGACTAAACATACTAAACAGTATCAATGGTCACTAAAGATACGCAAATATAACCGTACATTTGGTAATATAGTGCGCATGGTGCATTTCTGAGATAACCTTAATTAGAAACGCCCATAAGTCAACAGATTGGAATGTCAAATGATTATAAATATTTTGGGGACAAGTAAACCAAAGGACAAACAAGGTAGCCAACAATCAGCTACGGTTACATATACCCTTTATGACCTTATGACCTTAGATTTAATAAATTGTATTATTTAGGAACTGTACATTTTAGGGACTAAGAGCCCATCAGCAGAGTTATCGACCCTGTGTTAGCTATGAAACGTAGATTTCTAAATTTGTGTACATGACGGGTTTCTGACCTTTTGATGTATATACCTTCTCGGTCAAGATGAAATTCAAATAATATTAAACTGTGTGACTCCTCATACATAATTCAAAGTACCCGACTTTATATCCTATATTTTGGGGACAGGAACATGGTCGTATTTTACAATTAATGCAACACCCCCGATGAAACCCATGAAATAGAAATATGACCAAGATTCTGCGCTGTGGACTACACCCCTTCCCCCGTTCCGATGGGTGTGCAAAACATATCAGATATGTTACTTTCGGAACGTAAATAAATGCACCGTATTTGGAAAATATCACACCCCTTGCACACAAAAGGTGGCTTCTATTTTTGAAAATTCAATATATACAGAATTTTCATAATTAAGAATTTTAAATAAATTGTCCATATTATTTCATTCTTTGACTATATAAAAAGAAATGAGACTCATCATCAAGGTCTTTGCAAAGACTGTATCTTTGAATTTTGAACAGCCTCCTTTTTTTCAATTGACGTATATAGCCTCTTATTCTAAACTTAGTAATTAATTTTAATCTTTTCTAAACCAGGCAAAATATGAATCGAATTCTAAATGGGTTCCCAGTGCAATGATTTTGTATTTCTAAAGATCAAGTTCGCATTTTCTTACATTCGTTCCTTCCATTTTTCGAGCTACAATGTACTTGGTAATGACATTACTATTTATTCATCCAAATTTCATGAATTACATACAAATTATACGTACGATTTCATGTTTATTTCAACCATTAGTCCAATAAAAACAAATAATAAACAAACAAACAAAAACAACAAACAAATAATAAACTTTTTTATTATAATTATTTATTTTCCATGAATATTAATTTGCGTTGTAAATTTCATGTTACAGTATTAATAACCAGCACATTAAAATGTCATGTTTAATCAGATTATTGCTTAAGCAATAATTACATGTAATTTACCTGAAATGTACACGTACCTTCAGGTTTCTACCAGGTATAACGGTAGTATATGTATTATAGTGGTGTGATATTATATAATTTATGTAATGTTTTCTTTTCTTCTGATAAGACTATTGTCTTGTCCTCGGAAGGTGACTGTTTTATTTTTGGTAATAAATTTGTCAAGTGTATACACACCGGGGGATGCTTCCGTGTTATTTATAAGAATAGATTGCACAATATATGACTGACAATAAAAAAAACAACATTACAACTGAGGAAGATATACCCAAATAGTTACATAAATGGAACAACAATTTAACTGTTGATGGAGGCATGAAAAAATAATTGACCTAAAAGATGCAAACAAAAATCTGACTACAATTTCCAACGAAATTTTTTTTTTTTGGTAAAAGAAGAAAAATGCCTCTTTTTTCATTTCCAAAATAAGAAATAATATGATTTTTGTTTCATATAGAAAAAAAAAATTGGTCGGTCCCTGACTAACTTGTGAAATGATTTGGTATACAACATTTTGTATTTTTATTAATGAACTAAGATTGTTCTATCCAATCAATGTAACGGCGATTCCTTATACTTCACTTTGCTTGCCTAAATTAAGCAATGGACAACGCGAAACAAACATCGCATTATCATCATGTACATTTCATATCACAGCTGATAACTAGTTAGGTCTGGTTAGAAAATTTGAAGTAAATATTACAAATACAATGTACGTTATTTATTTGCAATTTGTAGTGGGGTGGTGGTTGAGACAAACAGATATTCTGCGGCTATAACATGTACTACTGACCCTCCTCCTTACACTATTGAGGTATAAGTAACCACTAGAAATAAGACCAGTTGTGCTCCTGAGTTTTCATATAAATGTACATGGAGATCAAAGTGATATATCAGTCTATACAGATACAGGCAAACATACATCACAGGCTCACAATAGTGTCATGAAAACGGAAGAATATCTACATATATATTGAAAAGACAAATTTTCCAAAATCTATGAACATTTTTCAGCTTCAAATAATGTTGAGTTGAAACCAACTACATGTAGCTGAGACACCTAAGCGAAATTATACATGGTTTTTAGAGTGTCTTCCATTACTCATATATTTGAAGGCCATGTTACTTAATTTTTTTTTTTTTAAACAAGTGCACATAAATATATATGACCTATTTTCAAAGCTTGTCAAGTACCGAATACTAGTACTTATTAATAAAATGTTAGAAAATAAATTAATATGAGATTATATCCGTGAATATTCTCTAATAATTATCCATAATGAAAATACATCCAACATGTACATGTATAGAAAGGGGTAGTTTTTCTTAATAGGTTTATATTATAATTTTAAAACCCTAATCAAGTACAAGTTTTCATGGAATATAAAACTACATCGTTTTTAAGCATGTGCACAGATTGTTAATAGGTTTGTCTTGCTTGTTTTTGAAAACACAAACAACTATGCGTAACCACTATGATTCTTTATACCATTTTAATGTTTCCTTTTGTTTTTCAATGTACATGCAGTTTCGTTCAATAATTTCAATTTATTCTTTTGTACTGTGCATGCTCATATAAAATATCTTGTAAAAATTGTAAATCGGAGATTACTTCATAAATTTTTGTAATTTGTGTCTAATCCATTTTGACTTTTTGCAGAAATAAAATATGCTTACACTAACTAACTCGGCAGTTTTCATAGAATTCGAATGACCAATGCGGAAATGTTATTGCTCTTCACCTCTCGAAAAGTACATTTTGTTTCATAGATCCAAACATGGTATAGAAGTAAATTCACACAAGAACTACATAGAGCTGGCAAACAAGCACTTAACACATAAGTAACTGGGAAACAGAACAAGTGGACCACTTTAAAGATATGTTTATGTTTATTTTTATGCCTGGAAAAATATATAGAATACTATATTTATATTTTGCTACTTAATAGCAAAGCTTTGTTAAGTGACTCTCAAACTAAAACATATTGGTAGAAAATGCCTTGAATACTGACTTTAGTATCGTGTCGTACGTATACAGTAACACAACAGGTGCCATTACAGTAGCATGAACTACCTAAACTCCAGGAGCATCCCCGTTTTAGTATGGTTTGTGTTGCTCCACCATTGGTTTTCTGTGTAGTATTTTGTTGATCATTTTTGTCTTGTTGTGTCTTATCTTTTGACCATTGTTTTGTCTGTTCTTCTTCGAATTAGGTCTCTGATTATCCCGCTAGCATTTGCAAACTTTTCTAAGTAGAAACTGTTGTTATGACAATACCTGTTTAATTGTTTCATTTTTAACACATTGAACAGAAAAATATAACAATAACTATAAATTTTAGCAGTGCTGGGATCCATGATCAATTTTAAGCCCAATCGGTAAAGACAGACTGTTTCTAAGCAACCAAAACATTGCCAAAAAGAATAAGTTCTTCGCATAAATGTACATGATAAAAACGATAAGTCGACCAACATTTTTCAAAAGTCACTTGTCATGATTAAAGCGTTCCAAACAAATCCGACACGACTCTCAAACATCAAATGACAAAGGAAATTGTCTCTTTAAAATGTTCTGTGTATGTCAAGGAGAGTCCAACAAAACCTTTAATTCAGAAAGGATCACCAATAGAGATTTGGATATTTTGTCAGTCTGAAATACGTGGAATCATGTGCAAATAGAGCATTATCCCATTTTCATAAACTTGTATTAAATATACATGTGCTATATCTGTCATGTGCAAATAAAGAGCATTCGACTGCCATAATGATTTAACTATTAATTGTATAGTAGACAACTTTATAAATAGTAACTATGTCTGGCATGACTTTTTTTTGTGGGTAAAGATCATGTTTCAATCTTACGAAAAGACAGATTACAATTTTTGGTCTGTTATAAATAAGATAAAGGCCACGTAATCATTACCCTAAATGTACTTCAGATATAAATTATTGTACTGAAACTTTTCTATTTATTATCTGTAAATTTCTCTCATGTGAATTTAAGCAAGATTTTAAGATGGAACCTTTTGCCAGATTTAAATTTCATTTTCAGAAAATGTACAGCAGGACAGAATTCATACTACATAGATAAAACATAAGATTATAAGATTATAGTAAACACAACTTCTTGAAAATATTCTTCTTTATTTCAAGTGAGCACCTGGTTGTGGATGTTTTATCCATTTTGCCTACTTCTAAGTTGTTGATTTCAAACTCTTTATATGGAATTGTTGTTTTTTGCTATAATACTATGCTATGAGAGAGAGAGAGAGAGAGAGAGAGAGCTGCAATGGCAATGTTTTTTTCGATGTTTCAATGTTATGAGCGATTCGATACAGCTGTGCTGTGTGAGTTCGAATCCCACCAAAGGAAGTATAAATAATGCTAAAAATGTCATCTCATTAATTTAACCCTGTCATTGTTGGGTTAAATGATCAACAGTATTTAATACATCTCGATTATTTCCCAGGGTGGTGATACGTTGTACGATCGTCACTTACTTGAGACGATAATATATAAGGCTAGTAGGTTTATGGTGTTTAATGCCAATTTCAACATTATTTCAGTTATATCATGGCGGTTAGGTTTAGGTTAGGAAATCGGAGTACCCGGGGAAAACCACCGACCTGTCGAAAGGTCACTGACAAACTTTATCTCATTTTGGTTGTATCGAGTACACCCCGCCATAAACGGGTTCGAA
>MJUT01040895.1:53826-80963 GCA_002080005.1 Gigantidas platifrons | reverse complement strand
AGAGAGAGAGAGAGAGAGATCTGCATCACTGCAATGTTTTTTTTCGATGTTTCAATGTTTTGAGCGATTCCATTCAGCTGTACTGTGTGAGTTCGAATCCCACCAAAGGAACTATAGATAATGCTAAAAATGTCATCTCCTTAATTTAACCCTATCATTGTTGGGTTAAATGATCAACAGTATTTATTACATCTCGATTATTTCCCGTGACCCAGGGTGGTGATACGTTGTACGATCGTCACTTACTTGAAACGATCATATATAAGGCTAGTAGGTTTATGGTGTTTAATGCCAATTTCAACATTATTTCAGTTATATCATGGCGGTTAGGTTTAGGTTAGGAAATCGGAGTACCCGGGGAAAACCACCGACCTGTCGAAGGTCACTGACAAACTTTATCTCATTTTGGTTGTATCGAGTACACCCCGCCATAAACGGGTTCGAACTCACAACTTTAGTGGTGCATGTAGTTGTAAATTCAACTACCATACGATCATGACAACGACGATCCCATAATATATAAGATGCACATATATTTATGTATATAAATGAATAATAACAATAATAAATAAATAAATAATCATAAAACAACAACAAAATATCATTTTGGACTGACAAAAACATATAAACCTGTCATAATTATGCCAGTATATAGTCTTATTGACAATAATGAGACGGAATAAAAAACACAAATTAATTTAAAAAAAATAAAATAATAGAAAAAAAAACTATTTTCAATTTAATAATGTTTAAAAAAAATGATAATCCAAGTTTTTTTTTTCTTGTCAAAATATTGACATTCGTTATCCGTGATTAGCAGGGAAGCAAAAAAATACATATTTCATAGTCTTTGGTTTGACCCTAATGGGTCTCGATCGAGCAAAAGATCTTCCGCAATCAAGGCGAGCACATTTACCGAGATCGTTTCAAGAACTATACAGTCCGACAAAAGTTAAGCACCACCTGACTTGTTTCAATAATATATTTTCTAATAATGAACTTATTTCAAATCGGTTTGCTGTTTTCGTTACCTGTACACACATACTTACTTACCTATGGAACAGGTTATTGATTGATTTTTATCTATGTGTATATGACAGGGTGTGTAAAGTGCCACGTGTACTTTTCAACATTTGTGTTTGCGAACGAAAGCTGATTTTTTGTGTGTAGAGTTTTAAGTTTCATTATCTATTGGTTTGGTATGGTGCGGCGAAAATTAACCATACCAGAAAGGTGACAAGCTGTTGGCATGCATAACGGTGGTTTTAGCCATAGAAGGGTGGCAGACCACTTCAGGGTTAACCATTACATCATTGTATGACTGATGCAGCGTTTTCGTCAAACGGGGAATGTTACTGACCGTCCACGTGCAGGTAGACCTCGAAAAACGACGCCGAGAGAGGACCGGCTCATATCCAGACGGGCGCGGCAACGGCCGTTCAGTACAGCTGGTGCACTTCGTGGTAATTTAGCGTTTGGAGGCCACATTAGCACACGCACTGTAATCAGACGCCTCCACCATCAGGGAATGCGAGCGCGACGACCCATAAAACGTCCACAGTTGACATTACGTCATCGCCATGCTTGATTTGACTGGTCACATGATCATTTGGGGTGGACTAATGGAGACGGGTCCACTGGTCTGATGAAAGTCGTTTTTTGTTACGCCCTACCGACGGTCGTGCAAGGGTTTAGCGCCAACGAAACACTTCATTTCAGGACAACCACATTTTGGGCACAACTGCCTTTGGGGTGGGGGTGTAACTGTCTGGGGTTGTTTTTCCTTTGACTGTAAGTTGGACTTGTACGTTCTTGATGGTAATCTGACAGGCCAAAAATACCGTGACAATGTGCTCGCTCCACGCGTAGTCCCCCATTTCGACAATCATGCATTGGCTGACAGGCCAATGTTCATGGACGACAACGCTAAGCCACATAGAGCCCGAATTGTACAACATTATTTACAACAAGAGGCTGTTCAGACAATTCCATGGCCTGCGATGTCGCCAGACATGAACCCTATAGAGCATGTATGGGACTGTATTGGCCGAAAAATTAACCAACGCAATCCAAAATGTCAAAATATTGACGAATTAAGAACTGCTATCTTACAGGAGTGGCAGCAGTTCCCCCAAGAACGGCTTAGGCGTCTTGTGCGAAGCATGACGAGGCGTGTTACAGAACTTCACAATAAACGCGGTGGATATACTCGTTATTGATTTGTATGCCAATCACATACGCACAATAGATGCATTTAAAAGTTCTTAAAATCTGAAGACTCTGCATTTTAATGCAATGTTAAAAACTTCCATCAAAGACAAACTGGTTTCACGTTTTCCCAGCGCCTGTTTTGAACCCCATTTTTGCCACGTCATAGTCACGTCTTTCAGGGTGATAAACACTTCGTAAATTGGTAATTTTAGAGCCCTTGGTGTAGTCTTTTAAGAAGTGTAAGAAAAATGGTGATATCTATTTTATTGTTTTAACAGTATTGATGTAAAAAAAAATATATCGATAAAAATATAGGGTGGTGCTTAACTTTAGTCGTAGTGTATATATGTTCTCCACATAAATGTGCATGATAATGGCAATGAGTCGACCAACATTTTTTAAAAGTCACTTGTCATGGCAGAAGTGTTCTAATAAAACTGACGCGACTCTCAAACCTTCAATGACAAAGGAAATGGTCTCTTCAAATGTTTGGTGTATGCTATGTAGGTAAACGATCCATCAAGTTTAGCTTAGAGTTTTCTGATTAAACAACTCGCATCACCATCTACATTGTAAGAGCAAAATTGTAATATCATTTTTTTAAACGGAAATCTGTAATAAGCTATATAATAGATCTAGGGGGTGTAAATGGGCCGTCATTTTGAAAAGCAAATCGATTCTGATGTGTATGTTCGAAGCCTGCTAATGAAAGAACAAAAACACACAAAAAATGTCAATTAAGAAATCTAACTCTAGCACTGTTAGGTTGAATGTTTAGACTTTTATATACAGCAATATTTAATGCATCCTGGGAATTTTTAGAGACCCAGTGTGGGGATATACATTGTATTGCATGGTCGCCACTTGCAGAAACGATTATAAGTTACAACTGTATATATGTATTGTACCGGTATATATTAGTAAGTAAGAATATGGTTGTATATGAACATGAGAGATTATCAAACATTACATTTAGACACAACGTAAACTATATCAAAGAAGCAGCCCGGCTTTGTAAATTACAAAAAAATAAAAAAAATAAAAAAAAATAAATAAATATCAATTTGGATTGACAAAGACGTGAAAAGATGATGCCATATTTCAGTCATGTTGACTCGAATGCAGCCGTATAAAGGTAAAGGTAAAGGTAAAGGTAAAATATATTTAGGTTTAAAAATTTCAACATCTTACACAAGTGTTTAAAAATTTCTCGTTAAGTTAAAAATAAAACATAAAACTGCCATCTTTAACTGAAACTTCAATCCACCAATTGTAGCTGCTGAGAACTTTCTCACCAAGGATAGCCCATGAAAGCCATTCAGCTTATTTCCAATGGGGTCCTATAAACAAAATATAAATTTAATGTCATTTCAAATTTAATTGTTTTAAAAAAGTGAGTATACAAGTTTTTTTTCTTGTCAAAATATTGACATTCGTTATCAGTACACACATCACATGATGAAATGGTGTCAGTTTACATGTCATTTTCAAAGTACTACCCCAGGGGATATCATTTCTAAAATACACAACTGCATGTAAGTACAACGTACGGTAAATACATGTAATGCTAGCCATACTGAAATAATGTTATATATTACTTGTAAAAATAAAACAGCCGTAGCCAAACAACAGTGCCTGTCAACTTTACCATATGTAAAAATAAAATGGTCGTAGCCAAACAACAGTGCCTGTCAACTTTACCATATGTAAAAATAAAATGGTCGTAGCCAAACAACAGTGCCTGTCAACTTTACCATATGTAAAAATAAAGTGGTCGTAGCCAAACAACAGTGCCTGTCAACTTTACCATATGTAAAAATAAAATGGTCGTAGCCAAACAACAATGTGTGTGTAATTTACCATACATGTATGCTAACAAACATATCTTACATTTATTAAATGCTTACCCTTTACAAGGATTTATATAGTCCTACTATATTAATCCTTGCCCTTTAGGATAGATACCCTATAGTCACCCCCTATTTTAATGCTCATTCTATAAGTGTTTTGTGTTTGTCTTTTTCGGTCCATATTCCTGTCTAATAGCTGTTTTAGTGACAGAGGCCATTTTGGTTTTTCGATCTATGTAAAAACTTTTAAATGATCGTTCATTTACAATTTGAGTTCGATCTATACATTGAATTTTCTGACATTTGTTCAATACGATCTAATATTAAATGTTATCCCATCTACCCTTTTGCTTTGTAAAAACAATTGTGATAATTGATACCAAATTAATTTTCAATACAAGTTAGCTGAATCGTAACTTAATTTAAATTGCATTATGGTCTTAGCAGCAGACGTCTATGGATGCAAAATGTTGACAATATGTCACGTGACCTAATAAAAAAATTCAGCAGGGCATTTTGATGTTTATTGATGATAAAAAAAAAATTGATAGTCTGCTCAAAATAGTAGTTTTCTACACACCATAAGAAAGTGTATATAAAAGTTACACAAATATCGTTTCGACTTCAACAGGAAAATGTTTCTTAATATCATATCCGTCGATCTTCCGGTGAATAAAATTACACAACTATTACGTACAAATATTATAATTTTCCAGATTTTTTAGAGGATTTTTTGAATGGGAGGCATATTTTAGATTCTCTGTGGTACTTTATTTAGTTTAAAATAGAGGGTAAAATTTGTCTGACTATCCAGTATAGTACATGTGTGTGTGTACATGTACATAAGAAAACCGAGGTTACTAACATGGATGACGTTTTTTCTTCTTCTAAACATATCAGGAAACGCCGGATTACCACTTTACGTACATTTCCCGATCATTTTTGATTTCACATTTAAAGTCTTGTCCCACTCGACAAGAAGTGGTTAGCCATATTTATACTTGAGTATACCGGAAGCGGGGTGAAATCTCTTTGTAAGTGTTCCAAGTACTATACTATATGGTTGCTGCTACAGAGAATCAGTAGGGGAAATAACCTTAATTATTTTTCATAGGATGTCTAAGTATATACTTAATACGTTGGTCGGATGTGAATAATTCACCACCCATGCATATAAAAATTGAGATCTCCACGAAAATAACAAAATTACCCTTCCTTATATTTTGTTTTGTACTATCAGTTGGAAATTATATTTTTGTGTGGTTCAATTATCATGGAAGATGGTTCTTCTAAGCCTTTGAATGTTTTTCGTGTGAATTTTTCTCTCGAGTGCTGCGTTGGAATATTTGTTTTCATTTTACAACGGCCGCAACTAGCTTTTAAATATTAGATAGTACATAAAGCCAGATATAGTACACAATGCAGTCGAAGAACATAATAGTAAAACAATAGTAAACTTTGAACCAAAACTTAAATTGTCAATATCGTCTTTCGTTATCTGTACGCAAGTGACAGAATACTTTTTTTTATTGATAGTTGTTTAAACGTTAGAAAATTTTCAGTAATATTTATGTTGAAAGCTTAAAAACAACGCTGTATGTAGGTAAATATATTTATGTGTATATGTATGCATATGTATGAATATGCCCTTTTATGTGCTTATACATGTACATGTATGTATCCTTAATATACAGAAGAATATATTAATTACTATAGTTAACTTATTCACACTCTAAATTGGCAAATTTCACAATTATAATGTATAAATGGACAGTTTTAAAACTATTACAAATTTTCGAATTTCTCCTAAGTAAAAATTATTGCACACTAATTATAATGTAAATTAATTATTTATTCTTATCATTATACTTGATGTCCTTTGTTATTGAGGGAGAGCACTTACATAGGCTACCGGGGGTATGCCTGATGTGCAATCCCATTGGATATTGTGTAATTAAATTTATGCAGTTTATTTAATAAACTATTTGAATTGAAAATTGATATGGATGGCGATGGGGTTACAGACGTATGCTACATTTTGCCTTGTAACAGGTCATAAACGACCATCCTTAGCAACAGGCCATAAACGACCATCCTTAGCAACAAGCCATAAACGACCATCATTAGCAACAGGCCATAAACGACCATCCTTAGTAACAAGCCATAAACGACCATCATTAGTAACAGGCCATAAACGACCATCCTTAGTAACAAGCCATAAACGACCATCATTAGCAACAGGCCATAAACGACCATCCTTAGCAACAGGCCATAAACAACCATCCTTAGCAACAAGCCATAAACGACCATCCTTAGCAACAGGCCATAAACGACCATCCTTAGCAACAGGCCATAAACGACCATCCTTAGTAACATGTTGCTCATTAGAGGAAGCTGCTACACGACGTGTTTCACTTGCAAAGGATGAGGCGTTCTCCGTACACGAAGTAGTCATTTACGGGGAAACTCGGTTTTCTTTCTATTCATCGACGTTTCCTCGAAGGTTGAATACAAAGGTTCTACTGTCTGTTGAAGATATGAAGTTGAAAGTCCTTGTTTCTATTTAGACTTCTTTCACGCCGTTTTAAGGCTTAGCTATTTCGATTCTGATATATCTAAGAGTACGAATACGGCAGCATACTTTGATTGGAAGACGGTAATTTATATTTACGTTTGCGGAAAATGTCGCACACAATTTATGCTGCCAAATTCGAGCAGATGATAATTCATCAACATGTACATTTATGACGAAAAAGTCAGTCCCATGCACCGGCGCATGTGCTAATGAGTTTATACCCAATCGCTCGTTTGTCTACAAAACGAAAGAAGGAGGTCATGTTAGAATTTTCAATATATTTACTTGTCCCCATAAAATGAAACAATAAGCGTCACATTGCCATGTAGTATAGGCTCTATAAAATATAGGACCACAGTCCCTTATAAGACTATATCCATTTAGGGCTATCTAAAATAAAATATCGATTTTTTTTAGTGCAATTTATAACTTCTCCACTTAACAATTTGATGATTGTCGTCTAGATATAATATTTGACCTCATGATTGACCAATAAGGATAAAACAAACAATTTTAAATATTTTTGTGCACTATGGCAGTGGAGAATTCAAAGGAACCTGTAACCTTTGAAGAATTCAGTAAATAAAAAAAAAATAACATATGTCATCGTTCCCAGCGCTCTTGTCATCTAATGTGAATGGAACATCGTGGTATCGGGTGAAGCAAAACATGCTGCGGTTTGCAGTGCATTGGTTTGTTCATTTGGTTATTGTATTTTGTATCGTTGTTTTCATCTCATTTATATCGCAAATTTCAGGCCTCGCTGGGAACTAGCCGGTCCCCAGACCCTTCGTCTATTTTTTTACGCCCCGTCCAACTAAAACAGCAGAATCCGCCTCTGTACTTGTACTATGGTATACATGTATATTAAAACATAGTTTTGCAATAGAATTTCCATTTCATATTTTCTGTGGAAAAACAAACAATAATACATATATATATATATGTTTGATAATTTCTTCCTTTGGTCTTTACTTGAAGACGTTTTTCTTTTACGCACGGGTTAATTTAATTCGGATTACTCTATAAATAGTCTTAGGGAAATATATAAAATGATACAACTTTTAGGAGTGTTTTGAAAATTTTCATAATTTATTATTGTTGTTGTCGACATACATAATTTGAAGAAAAACATTTTTATATATAGGTCCTTATATCCGAGTTAATATTGTTTAAAAAAAATATTGGACTTCGTCCTAAGTTAGATAACACCTATTATCATATTACAAAAATGCCTTTATTTTTACTAAGTATGTAATATGGGACGAAGTCCCAACTATGGTAGAAATAGCAATTTTTTTCTATATACTAATGACTAATTTTTCATGCACCGGAAATGACATACCGGAAGTCAATACATGGTTAAATCTGTGCAGAAAATCTGATGCGGACGTTTCGTACCTACATCGGGACTTAAAAAACGACGGAAGATTTGGGTCTGGGTCCCCCTATTTGCCCCCTCTTTTAAGAAAATCTGGATCCACCCTCGGTCTACTTTGAAAAAATAGTATAGGTCCATATATCCGAGTTAATAGTGTTTAAAAAAAATATTGGACTTCTTCCCAAGATAGGTAACACCTATTATCATATTAAATACAGATTAATACATGGGCAATTCCATATTGGCCTGGTTATCATCCCGAGACACCCATATTGGCCTGAGATGTATGCACATGTATTAAACTATTTATTATATACTTCCGACATCTGCAGACGCAAACACCGGAAGTTGTTTATTTTGTCTGAAACGCACGAGGGGCATCTAATAACCGGTTATTTTCCCGGGGTGTGAAAATATGGACAGTTTACTTCCGGTCATATTGTTCATATAAAAATGCCTTTATTTTCACTAAGTATGTAATAAAATACGATATTGTCAATTTTATTTAAAATAAATTCAAATAAATGTGACGTCATCATCATTAGATGTTCATTTCTTATAATAATTTATTTTTTTTAACAGAAGAAAGCCCTTCGGTTAATATTCTAACAATTTTATAATGTGATGATATTTTAATTCAGATTATTTATTTCTACACGGCTTGTGGGAATTTTATTTTTATTTTTAGATGCTAAAATTTTCAAATACCCGGAATCAAGGTTAAAAGGTCATTATTTACATTCTTTAAAAGAAAACAGGTCATACATTTGTATATCAGTCCAGAAACTAAGACAAATACCAAATAAATACGTAATAGGCTTAGTCGTTTGTTAATTTCATTGAAACATATATTTATATATATTGTAACACAAGATGAATATCACACTATCTTTGCAAGGGCTCAAACGCCTCTTCGCATGGTTTTGTTTCATATGACCTTAAAAGCATCGACAAAAAAAAGAGTGGAAAAATATATGACCTTAATCCGCTGTGGAATAAAATTGATACTTCAATAACCTGTATATATATATTAATCCGCTGTGGAATAAAATTCATACTTCATTAACCTGTATATAAATAATGGTGACAGTGGTCAGTTTAAATCAAAGAATATAGAATTAGTATTATAGTTTCTCCTCCACAACGCATTAAGGAGTAAGCACAATTACAGATATGCTGGCCGTCATGATTATGTGTCCCGAGTGGAGTGAGGTGTCTACCAGCGAACTGTTGTTTCGGTGAGCTAGTACTGTGAAAATTCCAGCTAAATGAGTTGGTCTAGTACAAAGCACATATCATCATCATATCACCAAAAGTACATTTTAATTAGCTCTTGTCATAATATGGCTGAAAATTGATATGAAGAGTTTGAAGATACCAAAGGGGCAATCAGAATTCGTATATCAAAGAAGAACAGACAACACAATGACCAAAAGAAAAAGTACAAAAGGACAAACAACAGTCTACAAAACATACATATAAAACTGAAGATCGAGTAACACGAACCTGACTAAAAACCGTTAATGATTAAACTATTCACAGAAATATATTTACGGAATATCGGTATACATATAGCTATAGAAGGAAAGTGATAATTTCAACATTTTGCACTTTGACATTTATTTCAGTCTCAACATCGATACAATAAATATATGTATAAATATATATGTAACAATTTCCTTTTTTTGTTTTACTAAATTTTATTTAACAACTGATAATGACAAAACAAAGCCATTTATTTCTATGATATTAAGCACTATAATTGTCATAGTGTTATAATTGTCGCCTTAATGTACATGTAGTATATGACCCTTATAAAAATATGTAAACTATATCCTATACATACTAAGGTAAATATTGTTTTGTACATTTCATTTGGAAAATCATTTGTTAGCTAAGGGCGATAGTTCAAAAGTGCAATATACAAATAAAAGTGTGATAGTTGTGTTTATTACACACAATTTAAACAAATATTGAATGTACTATAAAACAATTATCTATTTTTCTTAGAAGTTCAAAGAAAAAATATAAAAATATTACAGGCATAAAGAGATTAGCAAATTCAACAATAATACATCATAAAATCTAAGATTAGATTATAACAATATTGTGAGTTTCATACTTTGTCCTGATAATAGCTTCAGCAACGCACTAAGCAAGATGAATCAAAACATTGCCGTGCCGGATTTACCATTGTACTTAGGTGCATGTACAGGGCCCGTTGGCCAGGAGCCCATCTTCCTGCAAAAAAAAAAAATAAATAAATAAAAATGAAAAAATAACGATGGATTTTTGTTTATTTTAACTACTAGTATTCTTAAATTTACTGAGCATGTATATGCCTGACTGTCTGTGTATGCCTACCGGGTCTACCTCCTCCAGGGCCCAAGTAAGGGGTCTCATAACTTAAAAATGTAACTAGCACAGGGTCTCATTTGTCCTAAATCCGGCACAGATTCATTGGAATATATACCTATTAATATATTTATATAAAACATGTCAAACTAAAATAGAGAAGCATGAGTAGCATATTTGTGTTTTATTTTGATCTTATTGTTATATCTCTGTACCATTGTTATACATTGGCTTTATGAGAATAAAGATATATAGTAGCATATTTGTGTTTTATTCCATTTCGGGTCGCACTTATTTCCCTTTTGTGAGTACAAACTAAGTTTGGTCATTGTGTTGTCTGTTCTTACTCGATTTACAGATTCTGATTAGACCTTTGGTATCTTCAAACACTTCTTTAAAGGTATTGTATTTTATACAGAAAGTGTGTGGCAAGTCCCCCTCATTTTTCATGAAATACCGTAAAAAGAGAACATTCTTCGTCGTCATGAAAATGGGGATGCGGGAGTGTTATTGGCATTCCTGTCATTATCACCTACTTGTTACTTGTAAAATTGTTTGTCTCCATTTACGTAGAATCAAAATAGAAGATGTAGAATTGTGTGATCTTTCTTGATTTAATAATCTAGTTGTTGACTTTCTAAACAGCAATACAAAAATTTTATTTTGATGGAAAATTAATTCCACTTACATCAGATCATAAACATTTGGGGATAACATTTAGCGAGGAAGCAAAATGGAATAAACATGTAGAAAATTTCATAAAATGTGTCTCTAAACACATATGTGTTTTGCGTAAACTAAAATATAAATTAAATAGACAAAATTTAGATAAATTATACTTAATTTACATTCGACCAATATTTGAGTATGCATGTGAGGTCTGGGACAACTGTGGTGTCTCTAATTCGAGCAAATTGGAGAGGCTACAGTTGGAGGCAGCTAGAATTATCACCGGACTTCCAATCTTTACCAACACAGAATATCTATATAGAGAAACTGGCTGGAAGAGATTGGCAGAAAGAAGAATTAGGAGAAAGCTCCAATTATTATATAATATCCAAAACGGTAGCACACCCTCTTATTTACTCGATCTTATTCCCCCAACAATCCAAAGTACAACTATTTATCCCCTTCGAAATGGCAACGACATTATTGTTCCATTCTGTAGACTATCTTTAAGTAGAAATTCTTTTGTCCCAGCTACAGTAAGGGAATGGAATAGCCTTAATCTTACAGTACGTAATCTTGACACATTACCTAAATTTAAAAAGGCAATCCGCAGTTCAATCTCAGTGCCAATTCCGAGACACTATTCTTATGGTCCTAGAAAACTAAATATAATTCTAACACAGCTTCGTTGCAATGCATCCTTCTTGAATTACGATTTATGTAAAGTTAAAATTTTATCAAATGCTTCCTGTAACTGTGGCGCACCATGTGAAAATTCTCACCATTTCTTTTTTGATTGTGACAAATATACAGATAATAGGGAAATATTATTTAATAGTCTTAACTGGCTACCTTCTAACATTCATATTGATGTAAATCTACTGACAAAAGGAAGTGATCTCCTAACATATCAAGAAAATACAACTATTTTTAAACATGCTTTTAAATATATTAAAGACTCCAAAAGATTTACGATTGTCTAAATGATCTAAAGAACCAACACACATCTCCAAAAGTATTTATTCTCTTTTCTTTTCTTTTTTTTATCGAATATTGTCTAGACCTATGTTTTTGTATATAATCATTCTTTGTTTATTTAACTCTATGCTATTATATACATATTATATCCATATTGTAAATTATTGTATTCGGGAGAAGACTTCATAAGTTGGTAAAACTTGTGTCCGATCCCTATTTGATATATTTAGCAAATAAAAATATGTTTAAACTAAAAAACTACAAAAATGTATATATCAAATTTTGTCGCTAAATGCAATATATAATGTATATATAATGTATTCAGAGGTTAAAATTATATACACTATTCATTAGTAGGAAAAAAATATGGCTGCCCTTTATAGACACTGTTTGTTATATAGAGAATCATTTTAAGGCAGGTTTGACTGTATACAGACGTAGTGAGCTTTATTTGATGCTTTGGTAAATAGGAAAGTCTAATGAATTGCAAAATTGGGTAAGAATTTTTATCGCAACTGCATAATCGGGCCATGCTGGTGTAGATATAGAAATACAACCATTTCGTCCAATGTTTTTTATTTTACTTCTTCTTCAAATGATATGTTACAGTATAGTTAACAATTACAAAAACTGCAGTTTGCTTCGATGGTCGTTGGTGACCTGTTGCAAGGCAAACATTTCCGTCCATATCCATCTTTGCTGTATTTCCTTCGAGGATCGTTACATCCGTCCATAGATCCATGTCTTCAATATAAACTGAAATACTGTCCACTTGACTTCAAACAATAAGCAATCAATCAATCATAAATACTACATTTCACTGTGCAAGTACCTATGTATACATTGAGTAAACCTACTAGTGACTTCACAGCGAAACTATACTTCAATGGGGAAAAATCTTAGCAGTTATGATAGATCACTATACATAGAACACTCAGTGACAAGCCTATGTCTCTCTGTCATTGTGACTTTGGTTTGTTTTGTTTTTTTGTTTTGTTTGATGGTGTTTAACGCCACTTTCAACAAAATTTCAGTAATATCGTGGCGGTCAGTTTTATTGGTGGAAGAAACCGGAGTAAACCACCGACCTGCCGCAAGTCACTGACAAACTTTGGTTGATGTAAATAAAGATATACATGTACATGTATCTAAATAAAGAGTCAGAGATGTGTGTTGACAGAACACAGCTATCAACAGCGACAAAAAGTGTTGAAAAATCTGCAATTTCTTAATTCAAACAATTGTATTGAAATAATCACCATACTTTCAAATAACTTAAGACAAACACGATTCATGGTTTCCATTTAGTTTATGGAATGTTTACATAATGGACAATTAAACCGATAACCCCAGTGACCTATACGAACGATAGATTATTCTTAAGCATAAGACAGCAGTTTTACAGATTGCATGCCTACCCTTCAGGAACACCACAGTTTACCCCCGGTTTTCGTGGGGTTCTTGTTGCTCAATCTTTAGTTTTCTGTGTAGTGTTTTGTATATCTTTGCTTGTCATTTTTTCTTTTGTATTGTCTGTCCTTCTTCGATTTACAGATTCTATTTACCCCTTTGGTTTCTTCAAACTCTTCAGCTGTATTCATGAATAGGACAAGTATATAAAACAATATCAATAGTTTTTATAAATAAAAAGGTACCACTGGGATGAGATGAGTCAGGTACGTGCATGTACATTTAGATTGCCACAAGAAAAAAAAATGGATATAATGGACCGGGTTGGATAATTTTGCCCTGGGACAGACCCTCAACGAGCATTCATAATAAATAAGAATAATACTTTATTCTGAAAGCGAATACAGCTTATAGGATTGTACAATTTATATATATATAACATGTTAATAGCACCAACTACATGAATAATTGTATATACATTAAATGCAAATAGATAAATACGTTGATCATTAGGAGCTGTTGATAATTGCCTATAATTGCCTATAATTGCCTATAATTATATTACTTACAGGGGGCGTCGTTGTCGTTCTTCCTACACGAGGCACTTATTTGCCTTCTGTCTAACGCGTGCAATAAGCAGATTCGATATTCCCGATATTCGGAAAAGTTGCATTCGCGGCAGCAGAGAAACTTGTCTATTGAAAATTTGCATTCTTACGCTGCATCGAATTAATACGCTATCAACTAACTTCAAAGAACATAAATAGTTTTTAATGATGATTTGGGGTTCACAATGGTCTTTTTTCAATTGTTAGCAGCAGCACCGGCCTTGAGCCAATTTCTCCAACTTGGACCCCGAGCTGGAGTTATCTACTGTCGACTGTTCACGTACACACAATAACACGCTGCAGGTTTTACAGAGAACATCATTGGACTCCGTACCTCCCAAGGCCGGTCCTGATTAGCAGCTATCTTAATTCAGATTCGGCATTTATGTACAAAAATGTATATAATAAATGTAAAAACATTAAGTGTCCTTTCGACATAGCTCATTATTTTAATTGTCGTCTTCTTTACGGAAATAATAATTGTTTATTTATGAAGAAATAGCTACCATTTGTATATCCCTCAATGAATACGTCAAGGCTGTGACCAGCATAAATTTGATTAAAGATCGTATTTTACGTAAAGCGCTGTAAAAAATACTTTTGTTTCATATGATTTGTCAACCTGGCGGCTATATCGGATAATCAGCTGCGAGATCGATTTCAAGGTGTATTCCTCACTCAGCTGATAGTTTACCTGTGAAAAAATATGGTTGGTCAGGTTCCTAATTAACATATCTGCTTAATGTCGAAATATTGATTTTTGAATTGAAACCCCCTTCGAACTATTTAAAACCCCCTTTGTATAACTTCAATGGATGATATTTAGGATTGAAAAAAAAATATTGTTTAAAATTAAATACGCAGAAATTTACTAAAATTACACATGTAAAAAAATAACACGTTTGTAACAGTACAATACAGATTCACTTTATTATTTCATTTTTACTTATTCTCCAGTCTGTGCCCATAAAACTAGCTTAACCCCGCCACCTCTTAATGAAGTGCCTGTAACAAGCCAGGAACGTGAGCGGTGATTATTTATCGATTTGGTATATATATCTTCGTATGATTTTACGATTGGATTTTGGAACTGTTCTGACCGGGTGGCATTTTTTCCCCATTTTATCTGAATACTCTTGAAATATTCAGTTTGGAAAGCTGAAAACAAAGTCACACATTAACCGAAGCACTAAGTAACAAAAATGACTTGCAAATTCGAGCAAATGTTAAAAAAAAAAGTAATAAGCTACTAGGACAGTATAAGTGATTATGAGCATAAAGTTTTTATACACTGATATTATTTTACTGTCATCTCAAAAATATTTGCAATTAAAGTCATATATATATTTTCGAAAGCTAATATTACAAAAATAAATAACAATGAAATAATTTCATATACGATTGAAGTCTATATTAATATTAAACGGCCGTATAATTTGGTGATTTATTTTTATTTATAGATTTACTGAAGCATAAGGCTCGAGCCATAAGGAGGTCAACTTTTCATTAAAGGTGAAACATATTGTAACCTACTAGAGGTTAACGAGTAAAACAATATACAGAATATATACATACATGTATATAATTAAACAAATATATTTACAAGTATATACACTTTTTAAATGTTTATTTTTCATGAATGAGGCCTGGAGCAGCGTAATTTGCAAGAATAAGACCTAGCGAGGTCTAGACAATAATATATTGCTGTGTAGTTGAATAGCTGAGCTAATGCTAACAATCGATGACCTACTAAAAAACCATTACACGTCACGACCAATCACAATGTGTATTTCAGATTTAGGGAATTTCCCTAACTGTTTGATAGTAAGTCAATTTCTGAACAAATCACGTGGCCAATATTGTTTTGATGTGTATTTAGTTAAACTCACTGACTGAAATATATCATTAATGATTTAAATGTAGGATTGTAAACTTTAAAATTTTAATTTATTCATCAATTATTTAATAAGCTTCAGTTGCAGCAGTTTGTTATACATATATCGGATATAGGTATGTTATATGATTTATTTTTTGCGTTATCAATTTTTTCTATTGATCATATACATTAAATTAGCAATTCATCTTTTTCTTTATTTTTATTTTCAATGTTGATATTTTCTTTGTTTTTGTTTACAACTTTAGCAAATAATGAGATTATGGCTAAATATATGTTTTCTTCATTGCTATCAATTTCGTAACAGTATTTCATTCATATTCAATTTATGTAACTTCTATCTTGACGCTCTATTGTGGAATATCATATTTTGAAATTGATGTTCTATTTTAAAATATTGGTGCAATATGTGCATTTTAACAATATTACTTTGTTCTTTTAAAAAAATCCATCAAGAAATACAATATCATCATAGACAGTAATAAGCTACAATCTTTGTGCTATCGATTTTGCGATGCTAATCTTAGCAAATGGTATCAATCGATAAATGCCAAATACAATGACATTTATACATAAATTCTTCACACTTTTTCAGGAAAAATTATAATTTTGACATTTTTAAATCCTGATATTATCATATTCAAAATGTAAACAGTTATCAATTTTTATGCATAGATAATTGCATAAACACGCATCATTTGTACATAAAATTCATAAGATGGCCATAGGTTATTTTTTCAATTTCAAAGATGGTACCGATTAGAGTTTCTCAAATTCTACCCTGTTTACAGCGTGAAGCTTCTTGTCACGCAATCAATCAACTAAAACATGGGCCTTTATGACAGGTCCTGATGAAACGGTGATCAAATTTGTTTAGCCTGTAGGTATTCCATTTTGGAATCGTTATAGAATCGTGGAATAGAGCTCCGAAAGGATTAAAAATGTGTTGTCATGTATCAGTTACAACTTAAATGCTTCAGGCATATTCTATATTCTTTTGATTATGGGAAGGCGGACTGTTTATAAAATGATGCCGCGTGCCGTAAGATTTCATAGTTACAATTCGTAATTAATGAGAAAAAGGTGTAAAGAGACCGAAGTCTTATAAAAAGTTTGGACATAGCAACCTTACTTCATTCAGTGCAATAGTCTTAAACCGTATAACATCGACGCCAAAGAATCAAGCTTGCTTAAACTTGCTACAATAGTTCATAATATTAGATACTCACTAAAATGTGCGATTTAGAAATAGCTAATTTTACCACAGACATTGGGAATCTACAATCCTATCGTTCTATTTATTTCAGGCCTATTTCTCCACAGTTTGCTTTATCACAAGACGATTTGATAGACATGGCTTCATCACCACACAGAGTAAGTAAAAGCTAGATGTATATACTAGTATATACATGCATTTTCTTTCAATTTCGTTTCGCTTATCAATGTTTTGAAGTGTGTGGTTTTTTTAAGACTAAATTGCAAAATCAAGTATTTTATATTGTCACAGCTATATCATGAATATTTTAAAAGAATATAATACAATTTTTATATTTTTTATACCTATGTATCAAGATTTCAAGATTTATTTTATGCCTATGTATCATATGTAATTATTTCAACTACTGTACATGTAAATAAGTGCACAATGCCGAGTAATAAATGATATTGAAAACATTTATGAATTGAATTGAATTGAATATACAATTGGTTTGAAAATAAAATGTTCTTGATAATGAATAACAATGTATTAATCTCTTAAACATTGGACAGTTATTGATAATCTATATCTGTTTAAGATTAATTCTTGGAATTCGAAATGAAGTTGCATGAATTTTGACCTCACGTTTTAATCGGATTTTCTATATTTAAACTGTGGAAAAATTGTATATTATTTGTGTTAAGCTTGGTAACAGAGGTCTAAGCATTAGCTTGTCCATATGAACATATTAAACCAACTTTGATTTTGTATGTTCTATGTTTATGAGGTTTTAACGTCGCTGTTTTTGTACCATTTAGGTTCCATCTGAAGGTTATCAGAGTGACATGTCAGAATCAGATATGTCCTTCCATGAACACGAACATGTCACCATAAAACAGGAAAAAATATACACTAGCTGTAGTCCATCTTCAGAATATGAATGCAAAACTTTTATGGATTTATCTACAAAAACAGGTAAGAAAATAAAATTTTAAAAATAAATAAAGACACACTACCAGAACAGTTGCAAAATCTAGTCTAAAAACACAGGCAAAATGTGCATTAAATATTTTTTTCTCCTCAAATATTAAGTTTTTAGGAAATCGAAAATATATCATTTAGGTCTTTGTGATCTTAAAATAATAGCATGAAAATTAATATATAAATAAAATGCATTTAGCATTCACATGTACTTTATTTTGGACTTGGAACTTGAAAAATGTGAATTTAGGGTTAAATTAATATTTAATTATATTTTATTGCATTTGTAGAATATATCGAACCAGATACAATACAATTATTGAGCTGGACACGAAAACACCCTGAGCATTGGGAGAGTCGGGAGGTGCTAGACTGGGTATATTACGTAGCAGATGAGATGTTTCCCGAGAGCGAATCACCAATCAGAGGAGAGAAGTTCCAAACGATTACCGGTTCTCAACTTTGCAGGATGGGTCTTCAAGACTTCTTAGAGTGCGACAGCTATTTTGGGAAAGCATTACACGACACATTCCAGTATTGTCTTACTCAAGGTAAATACACAATCAATTAATCACAAAGCTTGTTCAAAACTGCTCTAAAGAAATAATAAATTAGGATTATGTAATTTTTTTACTGTGTATTGTAAATGAAAAAAAAAGTTGAGTGCATGAATTTTTTTTTTTACATATGTGATCTCGAGTTTTTTTTATTTTTATTTTAAAATTTCAAGCTGTTACGAAACAGAAACTATTTTAAAGCATAAAATATGACAAGAAATATAATTTTATTTCATGTGTTATTTTCAGGTCGATTCATAGAGCCAGCACCATGTGAATATACAACAGACTTCATGAATTCCAATATTGCTGACATTTACAAAATGTACCAGCTAACCGAAACTATTGAGGGCCCTAACATAGACACCAGAACAGAAAGTAAGTTAAATACATGCAGTCTACAGTTTTCACTGTAAAATATTATTTTTGAGGTTAAATCCTTGTTATTTTGTAATGTAAGATGTATAACAATTTGGTCAACAAGAAAAAAAAAAAGTATAACAATTTTATTTCCATTAACTCAACAGAATTGTGACAAGTCAGCAAAATGAAAAATAAGCTAAATTTGAGAAAATAAAATAAAAAATAGTTTACAACAGACAACAGATACAAAGACATTATTTTGTTTCTTCAACTGGATGATTAATTTAAAAAAATTACTGTGGCACTATAAACGCGATGTTAAAGTCACATGATCACGTGCAGATGTAATATGATGCCACGAAATTAATGTACCACGAAATCATGTGCTCTGAATTTTAGTATATATATAATTTCTTATTAATGATATTTTATTATATCATTTTTTTATAGGAATGCTGGAAGACAACTTGAGTTTAGTTACAAAAATTGATGATATGGATGGAGTAAGGAAAGTCAACATCGGTGGATTTTGGATACCATTTGATGATGACCCAGCAAATATCCCAGTCGAATTTACACAAATGGAACCAGAAATAGACTACGTTAGTGAAGATGGTAAGATTTTAAATAAATAAATAAAATTATTTTTTAAATTAAATAAATAAAAAAAAAATTAATTAAATAAATAATTATTTTAAGTTAAATAAATTTAAAATAAAAAAAAAAAATCAGTCAATCAGGGTTTTAAACAAGAAAAAAGAAATAACATTAGTTTTTAAACTATTAATAGATTCGAAATAAAATATTGACTACAAACCAAAAAAAAAAAAATTAATTTACAAAATTTTTAATTTTAAATTATTTTATTATTTTTCAGATTCAGTGTCTAGTGGTCATAGCGCTGAAGGATCCAGATACTTTCCATTAACACAATCATATAGAGACATGTCCTTTATTGGACACATTCCAAAAGTTCGTCCACAGCCCAGCGTATCAAGTGATGAAGGCCTGGGCCCGGACGAACCAATCGCTCGAATTGAAACAAAGCCTAAGAAAGGCCGACGTGTTGGGCAAGGATCAAAAGGCAATCATTTGTGGGAATTTGTCAGAGACTTATTAAAAGATTCTACTCTCAACCCAGCATTACTTAGATGGGAGGATAAAGAATCTGGTGTTTTTAGATTTGTACAATCGGAGGCAGTTGCTAAGATGTGGGGACGTAAAAAGAACAATCCAGGCATGACATACGAGAAATTGAGCAGAGCTATGAGGTAGGTACAAAGTCTGGTCACATGACCATTTATAAGCTAGTGAAGCATGAACAAAATGTAGAAAATGGTTGCATGGGAAGCATTGTTGACTATCGTTGCATTTTATGTAAGAAAAAAATGATAAATTATGAACAATAATTCAAATAACAATCTTTGTTAAACAAACACCTGCAATAATGTACCTAACCTACATATTAATTATTCATTGTCAGATGAAAATAAAAGTGGGTGTGAAATATTATTAAATGGATAAATTATTAAAATTATATGTGTTTACAGTCGAATAATTTTGTAATTAATCTATAAAATGTTTTATGTTGCTCAAATATTAAATATCCATGTTTTCCCGAACAGGTTCTGTAGGTCAGCTGGCTACTTCGCTGAAGTGCCAAAGTCCGGAAAATTCCCGAAGAAATTATGCTTTAGATTTGGTCCAAAAGCTTACGGATGGAAGGAGGTGTAGAGATGCTTTAGGTTAATAACTTATATGTGTTTATATTGTCTTTGTTGCACTAACAGCTTGCTTGGTGAAGGGCTTTATGTTCATGTTTGTCTTGTCTGTTTCTGTATAATAACACTTTCTTTTTTTTTTTTACAACTGGCTACAGTTTCTTCTCTCTCAATCTCTTTTCATATTTTTTTTTAATTTTTCCTCACTATTTATTTTCTTCTAACACTAAATTTGCTTTTTTTTTTTATCTTTTAAAATTATTTCTCTTCTCCTTTTTTTGTGGTTTTTACACTTTTTCTTTTTAAAATCATTTCGCAACTTTTTTCTCTATTTTTTCTCTATTTTTATTCCTTCATCTTTTAACAGCTAAGCACACCTTTTCTTTTCTATTATCTATTTTTCACTGGTTTTTTTTTTTAGATAAATTATTTGCACTATTAATTTAATTTGGTATGATTTATTTTCAATTTAAATATTTATATTTAAATTTCAATGTATTTTATATAATTTAAATAAGCATTTATACATTAAATTTTACATTATATAGTAAGTTCGAGTTTAAAATTTAAAGGTCATTTGATAAGCTAACAAAAGTACATTGCATGTTATTTATTGGACAAGGATAATATATATTTAGATGCATGAATAGACAAAATATGTATATGAAATTTGTCCCCGTATTAACCCTTTGCTTAACCATATGTGCTTTGTTTCTTCAGATATTATTACAAGCGAGGCATCCTCGAACGAGTTGATGGTAGACGACTGGTTTACAAATTTGGACCAATTTCCACCGGCTGGAAAGAATGAGAACATTTGAGTTACCAGATCGTTCAAAGGTCAACATCTCGATCCTAATCGAGTTCAAATATCGGAAAAGGAGTACGACGATGATGACGAAGAAATCCAACAACAAGACGAATATGATGGAGCTTGGCAGTTCCTGCTGCAAGACAATCGCAAGCCATGGAGTTAGCATCAAGTATGAACAAACCTGGAGCTATCGTAATCGTTGTTAAGCTCTCCATATTACACAACTTTACTCAGACATGAACTTAAATGGCAGTGTCGTTTTATGACAATCATTTTGTTGATATTCTTGTGAAATCCGAATGCGAAGTACGGCCATGATGTATGAGCGTTAAATAAGATAAGATCAGGTTGTGCATGTAGCTCAAGAGAAATTACCTGTTTTTTGTTGGTTTGTGTGTGTGTGTGTGTGTGTGTGTGTGTGTTTTAAATCAATACTATAAAGGAGTTTGATAATCCTAATATATATTTTTGTTTTGTTTTTGTTTGTTATTGTGAAATCTCATTTTCTATCATGTTTATATTGAATATTTATTTTTTTGTACATTTTGTAATAAAATTAATTTATGGAACTTAATATTTATGTTTTTTGACTTATAAGTTCCTCACTGAAACAGAAACATCTTTTGTTAGTGATTTGGTTTGGTTTAGTTTGTAGTGTTTGATGCCACTTTCAACAATATTTCAGTTTATCGTGGCGGTCAGTTTTATTGGTGGAGGAAACCCGAGGACCCGGAAAAAACAACCGAACTGTCGCAAGTCAGCGACAAACTTTATCACATAATGTTGTATCGAGTACACCTCGTCATGAAGTGAGTTCGAACTCTCAACTTTAGTGGTGATAGGCTATACTTGTGTATGTTTTTCATGGTACAGCATATCAACACAAAAAACCTATAGTTAAATTCGTGAACGTCTTCGTGTTTTCATGTTGAAACTTTTTTTATCACAAATAGTCTTGTGTGTTATCATGACAGTGCATATGCATGGCCGTAGCGCAATGGAGGCAAATGAGGCAAATGCCTCACTTTTGAAACCGCAAGTATAACCTTTGAAAGCAAATAAAATCTTTTTTTTCAAAGTTTGTCTAAATTCATCCCCCTTTGCCTCGCTTTATTCAGACCCGGCCTACGGCCGTGATATGTAACAGGGATCAGGCGCCAGCGTACATAATTTGTAATTTATCTAACACAGAAAGAACAATTTGAAATGGGTGCTTGAAACCCAATCACTTTGAAATATTTTAATGATGGTTGTGTGGGGTTTTAATTACGTTTCTTGAATTGCTAGTCCGTTGGTTATATCACATGTAGCCTGAGTGAATGATTGTTGTTTAACGTCAATTCAGCAATTTGTCAGATATATCATGACGAGAACTAGTTAACTTTCAATGATATGGTGATGAGTTGCACTTTGTACTAGGCCAAACACGCTTACTAGTTCACTGGAACAACAGTGCGGATAGACATGTCTCCCTACTCGGACACATTATCCTGATTCCGAGCCAACCAGTCTTTGCTCTTTCTCCTTAATGCTGTATGCTTAGCGAGAAAGTAACACATATAATTTTTATAGTCCTTGGTATGACTCGATCGGGGCTCGAACCCACAATCTACCACACTCGAGGACAGCATGTAACATGACGTGATAACTCGAATGAGTTTCATGGTTAGTGCATCATCACTTCTAGTGCTCAAATTGGCTGGTTAGTGCATCATCACTTCTAGTACTCAAATTGGCTGGTTAGCGCACCTTCAATTCGAACAACTTCGCACTAAATCTAGGCGTGGAATTTCTGTTTCTGGCGAAATACATATACCTTCCTCGAATTCCGTTTAAAATGCTGCTGCTTGGTACAAGTAAACCCCAAACTATCTGTGTAGGGATACAGAGCGATACAGAAGCCCATGTTATCTTTGATCATCACACCAATGTACGTTAAGACGGATTAAGATATTGTTCATGCTATGTAAACTTGCCATTACGTAGGAGGACAATAACATTGTTTTATGATTATAAAAAGTAGAACTGTAAAAGTATATGGAAGGTGGAAAATTGTCATTAAACATAAATAACGTCTGTAAACTGGTGATACTATGGATGTAATAAGTGATATTGGAGATCTCACTATCAATCAAACTTAACCTGGAGAATGGAACAATGAAACCCGTTTTGTAATCGGTTGAAACAAAATCCTGTAAAATGGTGATAATGTGGATGAAATAAACGAAACGTGAAATCCCGCTTACCAAGAAATCTTATCAAAAGGGAATACAATGGTTGTATACACACAAGACAGAAAAATAAAAGTTGAACAACACGCATCACACTGAAAGCTAGGAGTGAACTCATGTGCTCCGGAAGGGTAAACAATGTCCTGCTCTGTTAGTTGCACCCGTCGTGTTATTTTTGTTAAAAATCCGTTGATAAGTTATGAAAGCGGAAAGAATGTGGTTGGTAATCTGTGACGCAGATATTCCATAAAAGTTAACCAAGTCATAATGGCGACAGTAAATGGTAGAATTGCTGGGTGGAATCAAGTGCTGTTCTCGACTAAGAAGTTACAAACCATTAATCCCAAAACTTACCCACTGGTCGGTCGTGGTAGATATGACCATGTTTATCTGTTGTGACTTCACTGGAAAATTATTAAACCAGGAATTGTAGCGACTTTGTACATTGCCATACCAATGTATATGTTCTAAATTAAAAAGCTTGTTTATTAAAAACAAGACGACGTTTTTAGAAAAATCTATGAATATAACAAAAAGAGGAAATATCAAATACTAAAATATTTATTAAAATCAAAGATTAAAAAAAAGACCAGCGATGGATTCATACGTATCACTGAAACAAAAATCGGAGGAACAGGAGAAAAACAACTACCACACATTTCTTGGAATTTGTGATTTTATTTATTAACAAAGCGTTCTTTGTTTAACCCCTCCACTTTTTATTATTGAAATATCAAACCAGGAAAGAGATCGATGATGCATTGTGTGTTAGTTGTATCGATCATGCCTAATTTAGGAAATCTGGGAAATTTAGGTAGTTTTTTTGTTTTTTGTTGAAGAAGCACAAATAAATGTCGGAGTTAAACCGATTAACGGAATACCATATACTAGTAACACCTGTTAATAACATGACACCAGCGCCCTGTAAGATATAAACAAGTTGGTTACAGTCAAGTTGCAATTATCTTAAAGACACTTTCCAAAAACTTGTTCCAGTCAGACTGCATTTATATTATTTTAAGACACTTTCCAAAACTTGTTCCAGTAACACTGCATGTATATTATGTTTTTAAGACACTTTCCAAAAACTGGTTTTTGTAGTGTAATCATAAGGCATTGTATGTAAGTAACATGTCTGTATGTACGTCTGTCAGTGATGACCTTTATATATAAGGTAATGTGATAGACATCTAGTTCCGACTTTATTGCTAGAGGCGTGATGTCCTTATGTTGTAATCTTTTAGTCCTTTATATTAATTCGTGATCTAGTTATCCTAACAGTTTGTAACTCAAATTGATTAAAAATTGATATTTCCTGTCATTTGTGCTATAATCTATTGATAAATGGGGTTTTTCTTTCATCGCCTCTCATATATAACGTAAATGAACTTTGCGTATACATGTACATGATGAAGGTTATTCCAGAAGCGCGCCGAACGCACTACATTAGGTACCTATGTTTTTAATGTTTTGTGTACTATGAACTTCTCAGAATGGACAACATATTCAATTTGAAGAAAAATAATGTTTTGGCAAATTATTTGTAAGTTTTATTGGTGGAGGAAACCGGTGTACCCAGAGAAAACCACTGACCTGTCGCAGGTGACAAATTATTTGTAGGTTTTATTGGCGGAGGAAACCGGTGTACCCAGAGAAAACCACCGACCTGTCGCAGGTCACAAATTATTTATAAGTTTTATTGGTGGAGGAATCCGGGTGTACCCAGAGAAAACCACCGACCTGTCGCAGGTCACTAACAAACTTTTTAATTAGATTGAATCTCACTAAGTTAATCATAACTGATTTTAGATATCATGTTAGGCTCTTTGGTTCACTTGTTGCCAATCACCTTTATATTATTTGGCTGTCCATATATAAGGGTAATAACAAAATTACCGAACACAGAGCAATCTTCCAAAGGGAAATTCAAAACTCATAAATCTATAAACAGACAAAATCAGTCAACAACCGGGAAACTGGGAAACCGCAATGGTCCTGACTTGGTACAGGCATTTCTAAAGAAATGGTGGATTGAATCAGATTTTACGGCGCCAACCTCTCGCTTCCATTACGGTTCAAAGGTTCCGGTTGTCACTAAAACAGCATTTATAACAATACTGGAAAAAGTAGTAGTCAAACAGTACTAAATTAGTTAGGAGGGTATCTAATATATTTCGTGAACCATCACCATCAATAACTATTTGAAGTATTTTAATTACGACAGTAAATGTCAAAAGCATTTTTACGTCACACA
Organism: Gigantidas platifrons; assembly: GCA_002080005.1. Lineage (NCBI taxonomy): Eukaryota > Metazoa > Mollusca > Bivalvia > Mytilida > Modiolidae > Gigantidas > Gigantidas platifrons. The sequence continues at coordinate 54,913 of MJUT01040895.1, read as the reverse complement.
TTCACAAAAAATATTTTTGACATTGTAAACCACGCATCATTTGCTCTACATTATAAATCCAGATTGTGTAAATACTTTGATACAAAGCTTTCATAAATGCACGAAAAGCAAGACACTATATCATTTTATTATTTGTCCCTTTTCTTTTGGCCATTGTGTTGTCTTTTCTTCTTCGATTTACGGCTTCTGATTACCCCTTTGGCATCTTCAAACTCTTCTTATCACCTTGTGGAAGGCAACTCGACAACAAAATTTGCATAATTAAACAGAAAGGATAGTACCCTTTTCGAGCATCTGAATTCACCCCCATTTTTTATTGAGATTCCTATTGTTCAATTTATAGTTTTCTGTTTCCATTTTGGCGGTCGTTGTTTGTCCTTGTTCATTTTGTCATTGTACTGTCTGCCCGTCTTCGATTTACAGATTCTGATTACCCTTTTGGTATCTTCAAACTCTTCATATAGTTTACTACAGTATTTATTCGGCCATTGTTTGTCTGTTGTCGCTTTTATTTTGGCCATTGCAATTATATCGTCTGTCCTTCTTCGTATTACAGCTGCTACTGAATACCCGTTTTGGTTGGTATCTTTACTCGTTCATGACATATCACCAGGTTTGTAACTAGATTAACACGACGGGTGGCACTAGTGGAGCAGGAACTGCTTACCATTCCGGAGCACCTGAGTTCACCCCTGGGGTTCGTGTTACTCAATCTTTAGTTTTATGTGTATGTCTTGTCGATCGTTGTTTGTCCTTTTGTCCTTTTTCTTTTGACCATTGTGTTGTCTGTTCTTCGATATACGGTTTGTGATTACCACTTTGTTATCTTCAAACTCCTCTTACAACAAATCACATCGATTACAGAGTAAAAAACAACACTGACGTTCACAGGTGACGGGGAGTTAATAACCCACCACTGACGTTCACAGGTGACGAGGAGTTAATAACCCACCACTGACGTTCACAGGTGACGAGGAGTTAATAACCCACCACTGACGTTCACAGGTGACGGGGAGTTAATAACCCACCACTGACGTTCACAGGTGACGAGGAGTTAATAACCCACCACTGACGTTCACAGGTGACG
>MJUT01040895.1:29536-46987 GCA_002080005.1 Gigantidas platifrons | reverse complement strand
GCACGAGGGGTACCTAATAACCGGTTATTTTCCCGGGGTGTGAAAATATGGACAGTTTACTTCCGGTCATATTGGTCATACAAAAATGCCTTTATTTTCACTAAGTATGTAATAAACAAATGTATTACACAATCCATTTTATTTTCATAATAATCTATTACTCGATCCTAAATTTCAATTTTGCTATAAATTGTCATTTTGTTAATCATTGACCTTAAAACATATTGGAAATCCAACAAAAAAGGAGGTTCCGTTGACGTCATCACATAGCGTTTACATTTCTCATTTAGTTCGTTTTGGACGTATTTGTTATAATGTTTCTCTGGCTTCAATGATAACAGAGAAACTTGTACACCCAGGATAACGTTTACATAAATTATTGAAACGTTTCACAACATTGTATTACCGCTATAAAGATCTTGTATATAGCTAAAGTTTTACACACAGAGATCTGATCAACAAGGGTATTTCTCATCCATGTTTTTATGGCAATTTAATTAACACAGCTAAACATTTACTATCGTTTACTATTTTAAGCCATTTTACTTTGCTAAAATACAGACAATCTGTTGGTACAACTAGTAGGTCCAACTAGTAATTGAATTTGAACGTTTATATTACATTCCATATTATATTACTGTTTCATGTTCGATATTTGTTTTCAACAAATTGATCAGCTATACTTGTATATTCTGATCTCCCATCAATACCATTAATTTTGTTTCGATGTTCATGGACTAAGTATTATCAAATCTGTTTGCAGAATCAGCTATGGTGTTTTGTTTGTCCTCAGGGTAATGATCTTGAACCAACAGATTCTACCTTCCTATCTAGTAGTATATGGTTTTGTTTGTCCTCAGAATAATGATCTTGAAACCAACAGATTCTACCTTCCTTTCTAGTAGTATATGGCTTTGTTTGTCCTCAGGGTAATGATTTTGAACCAACAGATTCTACCTTCCTATCTAGTAGTATATGGCTTTGTTTGTCCTCAGAGTAATGATCTTGAACCAACAGATTCTACCTTCCTATCTAGTAGTATATGGCTTTGTTTGTCCTCAGGGTAATGATCCTGAACCAACAGATTCCTCCTTCCTATCTAGTAGTATATGGTTTTGTTTGTCCTCAGGGTAATGATCTTGAACCAACAGATTCTACCTTCCTATCTAGTAGTATATGGTTTTGTTTCTCCTCAGGCTAATGATCCTGAACCAACAGATTCCTCCTTCCTATCTAGTAGTAATATTATATGGTTTTGTTTGTCCTCAGGGTAATGATCTTGAACCTAGATTCCACCTACCTATCTAGTACAGTGGAACTTGTGCCATCTGACATCTGAGTTTTTCGAAATCCTGTGACATCCGACAAAAAATTATGGTCCCAACGTATTTCTGTTAACTAAAATAAAACCTGAGTATTCTGACATCCTGTACATTCCGACACATTTCCCTGGTCCCTTGGTGTGTCGGATTATACAGGTTCCACTGTAGTAAGCTAATTATGAGTATTAATTGACACTGCTAGTGTACCGTCCATGGTTAAGTTGTGATACATTTTGTGATACCCGGTAGTATGTGGTCTTTATGAGTGGAAGCGAATAGGTGTAGTTTTTTACTGTTTGGTTTGTGCATATGCATTGCCTTTGGAGATCCAGTTATCAAGAGATAGGCTGGGATCCCATTAACAAGTTTAACTCCGCCACATTTTTGTGCGTATCTGGATTTTCAACCTTCTTATGTTGTGACCATTTTCTTGCGTACAGTCAGTAACGGTAAGAGGTGATTGTTCGTTTTGTTGATATTGGTGGAATTGTTGACCATTACTGTTTAGGCTTTCTTTTCAAAAATATGATTTCTCAAAACATATAATTACTCTTTCCATTGTTTGCTTCAAAAGCGGCAGTTCACCATGACTACACAATGTTACCTTATATCGTATTTATTACACAATCAAACAAAATGTTTCTTCATGGAGGTTATAAACACATTTAAACAAAGTATTGCAAAAATTTTCGACGGCACAACCGTCTTCGTTAGTTGCAAATCATAAACTGTCAAGAGATACAAAAGAAAACAACAAGACAATGTTATAACGTCTAATCGTGCTACTATGACGTCGTAGAAAATTATTGACTAAAAATGATCCTGAACATTATGAATAAATAAAATACACAATAATGTTCAGGATCATTTTTAGTTCATAATTTTCTACGACGTCATAGTAGCACGATTAGACGTTATGACGTTGTCTTGTTGTTGTTGTTTTTTTTTTTGTATCTCTTGGCAGTTTATGTTTTGCAACTGACAAAGACGGTTGTACCATCGAAAATTTTTGCAATACTTTGTTTAAATATATTTATTCCAAATAGAACAATGGTAAACGACCGTCGGACTGCCAATAAATCACGAAATTTGAAATATTTGATATTGCATCCTTTCATTGTGAGTTCGAATCCCGCTCTGGCGTGGTGTTCCCGATGCAATATTATGCGGTAAAGTTTGTCAGTGACTTGCAGCAGATCGGTGGTTTTCTCTTGGTACTCCGGTTTCCTCCACCACAATATAACTGAAAAATTGTTGAAAGTGGTGTTAAACACCATAATCCTAACCCTGCATCTTTTCAAAATGGAGCTATACAGCAATGTGGTTTCGTTTTGGAAAATGACTTACGCTCGTCTGTTATCGGTAAATTAAGATCGACGATGTGCAATGAATGCTCAACATGCGCAATAAAATGTTGGAGATTCGTTTCTGGGGGAAGAGTCACAATGATATACTACGGAGTGCTCAACCTTTAGTATGCCTTATGTTTTATGATGGTGGGGAGATGTTTTCTATAAAAAAAAAGTAGATATCTAATTAGGTGCACATGAGATGTTTCTGGGTGAGTGAATGGATGATTATTGTTAAACGCCAAATGAGCAATTTTTCAGCTATATCATTACAAGAACAAGCCACATTTTGATGAGATAATGAGTATGGTGTGCTAGTCCAACACTCATAGTTGGGTTGTTATAGTGCTAGCTCACTGTAACAACACTCCGTAACATTCAAACCTGATTGTCTTTGCTGTTACTCTGTAGTGCTGCGTGTCTAGCGGAACTTTGTTTTTACTCTTTAGCGGAGAAGCAACAAATACCAATTGCATAGTCTTTGATCTACGCGTTTCTAGTATAACTTTCAAGTTATATATATATTATTTTCTTTATAGATGTAATTAAAAACAAATATCCGGGATATATCCAAGGAGAAAACAATTCTGAAACTGCATCAAAGACTAGTAATGAAGAGAACTTACAAATAGAAAATGAAGGGTTTTTAATTGCCCACGAAAAGTACCTCTGGTTTTCATATCAAAAGTTACAGTTTGTTGGTTACACCCTGGATACTAAAAATGGTAGCATTCTCATAAACTACAAAGGAATTCATAAACTATACAAGTTTAGTACTTCAAAGCAATGCTCTAGCTAGAATTGTAGGCCAGTTGATATCAATGCATACCGTATTTGGTGTACAAATGTTACACTTGAATAATTACATTTTAGATATAGTAAATTTGCAAGCTTGTATACAATTAGATCAAAAGGCTTTGACCGCGATTATCTTTAACAACAATGTCACAGGCTTTAACTATGTTGAACCTAAAATTGTAAAGTACATATCAAAACGAGATATTTGACTGTGAGATAGTTTGTGACCCCTCAGATGTGGGTTTTGGTGGTGTTATGTCTACTACATATTGAGACAATTTTGACGATACCAATGCGGTCATCTAAAGCCGTAAATCCAAGAAGGACTGACTGGACAATGGCCATAAGAAAATGGGCGAAGGGACAAAAAATGATACACACAACACTACATATAAAACTACAGATTTCCACTAAAAACCGGGGGTGAATCAGGTGCTCCGGACGGATTAGCAACCGGGGGTGAATCAGGTGCTCCGGACGGATTAGCAGTAACTGTTCCATTGTATCTTGAAACGTTTCTTACCACAAATGGATCCCAGAGCGCAAAATAATGATACAGATGAGTAAAGTGAATATATATCATCTTCCTACTTGTGTTGGGCTATCACCAATGCAAGCAGATGTAGTATTTTTGAATTTGAAGCCATGTAAATCGTAGTAGAGGATTATAATTTGATGATATCAGCCCAATCAGGAATAAAGCACTGCTCGACTGCTGCAGACACCATTTCCAATTCATGAATGATAATATAGTAGAACCTGTCTAATCCGACACACCAAGGGACCCGGAAAATGTGTCGGATTGTACAGGATGTCGGAATACTCAAGTTTTATTTATGTTAACAGAACTACTTTGGGACCATAAATCTTTGTCGGATGTCACAGGATGTCGGAAAACTCAGGTGTCGGATTGCACAGGTTCCACTGTAATTATTGAAAGTTTAACTGGGAGTGTTAGATGAAGAACTCTTATTACCGGTAAGTACGAAAAGTGTGAAGATATCACAGGGGTAACCAGACGCCGTAATTTGAAGAGGAATTTGAATTTTGGTGTTTAACGCCACTTTCGGCAATATTTCAGCTATATCATGGTGACCAGTTTTAGTGGCGGAGGAAGCCGGAGTACCAGGAGAGAGCCACCGACCCTGGGCAAGCAACTGGTAAACTTTATCACTTGCGGCTGGGAGTCGAGTACACCCTTATGTTGTAATTTACAAAGCTGGGCGCGAACCCTCGCCGTATTGGTGATAGGCTTGTATGAGTTGTTAGATCCAACGACCTAACTTATTGAGCCACCCGGGCCCCCAATTTGAAGAGGAGAAAAAACATTGTTCAAGAGAAAAAGGATAGAAAGACAAACATTTCCTAGACTGATCATGACGAACCCCACAAACACGGAGGTGAACCCATCTGCTTAGGAAGGATAATCAGTTTCTGCTGCACCATTGGCACCCGTCGTGTTATTCTTAAAGATCATTCATAAGGATTATAATTCTATATACATTATTTATTCCCATTACCAGGGGCGGATCCAGGATTTCAAGTTAAGGGGGAGGGCGCACTTAAAAAAAATAGCGCCGAGCGGAGGGAGGCGCGAACATTTTTGGGGTATTTCGTCTGAAAAATCACGGTTTTACGCCAAAAAATCATATTTTTTCAAATTTTAGGGGGGGGCGCCGGGTGCGCCCCCTCCCCCCATTGAATCCGCCCCTGATTACCCATTCTATAATTATCATGTATATTATCAGAGAATTGTATTAACTTTACAAGACACGTGTTCACTACTTAAAGAACGACACTAAATTTAAAGTGTTCACATTCTAAAATAGGTTAACCTCGTTCTAAACAAATTCATACCATATTATAATTCCAGTAGCATAGCAATGTTGAAGCAATGAATCTATTTCTACTGTTACATTAAGCACATTTATTACTTTCTCAATATATCATATACCTACCTGTTCGGGTAATTAAGATTTATTAGATAGATAAGGATTACCAATAATTCTAAATACCTGTATAAATGTACGTAGTATCAGAATCATCTGTAATGTATGTCATATGGTAGGTCAATGTACAGATAGGTCATGTTAACGTAAAAAAACAGATAAATAAATAAAATACGCTAGTCATGAGATAAACATTAAAAATAATGAAATAACTGTTTTGATTTGCTTTACGGTCATGAATTTAATTAGAAAAGGTTTTAATGCAAGTAAACATACAACATATGTAAAAATTAAAATATTGTGTATATTGACCTTTATTTACAGCTAAAGCTATCAAAGACCAGTTTTCATATTTGATTAAATGGTCATTCCGTAATTCAGAGGCAGTCGTGGTCATGATTGTATGGTAGTTGGATTTACAACTACCTATGCAATCAGTGCCTATCACCAGTTCGAACCCTGTTCATTCATGGCGAGGTGTACTCGATACAGCATTAAGTTTGTCAGTAACTTGCGGCAGGTCAGTGGTTTTCTCCGGTTTCCTCCACCAATGAAACTGACCACCACGATATACAGTATCATGCCAAAAGTGGGTCACGTTTTAAAAAAATCCCTTTATAATCAACCAAAACCATATTTTTTCAAAAAATTATTGTGAAGTCATTTCTGGATAGATTTTAACAAATTTTTCACCAAAACATTCAGAATTGTTTATATTTTGATTGTTTATTTGCTCAGTATGTTTATATGAGTAGTTTTCATTTGTACATAATTTAAACATAACAAATACAAAATTGACGTTGATTTTCCTATATATTTCAACTAAAAATAAATCCTAAAAATTAACAATCCTGTTTATATTGGTTGATTATATAGGGATTTTTTTAAAACGTGACTCACTTTACTGTAGCTGAAAAATTGTTGAAAGTGGCGTTAAACACCATAAACCACAAACCATTCCGTAAGTCAGGCTGTCATTATATATGCCTTAGAGAATACCATAACTAAGCGTTAGAGAATACCGAGAAGTGCAATCATTAATGGACAATCTAGAGAAACTGGCAACATTGGGCACACAATACACAACACGAAGACAGATAACAATACAATATGTGTTGGACACCACGAAGTCATTTTTTATAGTAATGCTAAAAGAGATAAATACTGTAATTGGAATTGTGTAGACATGATTTATGCTATCAATGTTCTGCTAGACAATATCTTTGTTCGTTTTTGCAATAAAGTGTTTCGATAACTTGTTGGAATTTCAATGGGAACGAATTGTGCTCCTGTCACTGCTGATTTGTTTTCATACTGTTATGAATAGCAATTTATGGCTCCAAGAAAAAAAACCACTTAATTACCCAATTACGAGTTTATTCAACAACACTTCTTCGACAATCTTTTTTTCCTTCAACTATTAAGCTGTGGAATACGTTGGATCTTGATATTCGATAAATCCCTATTTTAGCTCATTTTAAGTCAAAAATCCGTCAGATATATTTTAAAAATGTGAAAAAATCCGCACACTTTTCATGTGGTAATAGATATCTTAGTGTATTACACACGAGAATAAAAAACACATGTAGTTCATTGAAAGAAGATTTGCATAGTACTAATTTAATTTCAAATCCAAACTGTATATGTGGATACCAAAACGAAAATGCGGAACATTATGTGTTATTTTGTAATCGTTATATTGTATATAGAAACAAAATGTTATCGTCATTGGCAATACTGAATATGAACGGGGTAGAAATAAATGTTGATACTTTATTATTTGGAAATGATTTTCTATCAGATGAAACAAATAGTGAAATATTTTTAATTATTCAAAGATATATTAAAGATACTGGTCGTTTTTCTGTATAATTGTAACAAAACAACCAGGTGAATTCCCTTACAGGTATACCATTTTGACAAAGAATGTTAACATGGTATTCGAATGATCATAATTGAAAATAAAACCTCTGGATGATCTTTGAAGACTATTTGATCTTACAAAATAAATAGAAATATACATACTTACCATGACTTTTTCCCGCAACTAAATCTCAATGGATGAATGAAAGTTAATATGTCCATTGCCACGTAGTACGCATTTGGGTTTGTTCGATATGTATCAATAGGTTTTCTATATTTTGATCATATAGTCAATGAGGCTCCATGCGGGGTTTTAATTGTTTAATTGTTTATGATTTTTTTTCTTCATGCCTTCATTTACTATAAATGTTTACAAAAATTTGTGTAATTAAATATTATTATGTTCAATTGTGTATTTTGAAATATATGTAATGGGAGAAGACTGTCTAAGTTGTTTAACTTGTGTCTTATCCTTTTGTCTTTTTGAACAATAAAATATGTTTAAAGTAAATTCAACAATAATTTTTGATGCTTAAACGATATCTTAACTGTAAAAAAAATCCTTATTTTCTTACGTTTGCTATGGAATCATCCCAAGGAACTTACGTTGAATAATGCTAACACTACAAGTGACTCTTGTCACTTTTTGGATTTAGACATATCCAATTTCAAAGTAAATTTAACGCTCACAATTACAACAAAAGAGACGATTTTTCTTTCCCTATCGTTAATTTTCCATTTTCAATGGTAAAGTTGTTTTGGAGCCATGATATGACATTTACAGTTATCAGTTGGTTCATTTTGCACGTATTTGTAATAATGCGTTCTACGTCAATGACCATAATCTCGAGATAACACCAAGGATATCACTTTCAGAAATCATTTAAAACTTTCACAAACAGTTATTACCGCTATAAAGATCTTGCATTCAAATGCTATTCTCCATGCAACGATCTAATTAAATAGGTTATTTCCCATCAATGATCTAACAAAGCTAAACAGTTCAAATTTGACGCATCTGACATGGATTTCAAACGCCATATATCCTAGTCTTTGTTGGTGTCCAGTCAGTTAAGATGAGAGATGGCTGTTCGCCTTGTTGATATTACTGGAATTGTTGACCACTACTGTTTAACCTTTATCTTCATAATGGTAAAATCTTTGAAAAATCTTATCCGTAATTACTATGACTTAACAACTTTAGTTCAATTCTTGGGGTAGGTTTACTTTGCTAACAATATATAGACAATCTGATAGTACAACTATTAATTAAATCAGTAAGTTTATATTTGATTCCGTATTATATTACTATTTTTATTTTTAATATTTGATTTCAACGAGTTGATGACCTATTTATTCTTATCTCCCACGAAGACCATTGTTTTCTTTGGATGTTCATGACTAATTCATAGTAAATCTATTATGATTTTTTTTTGTCCACAGAGTATTGGTCTTTAAGCGATTCTATACTCCTAGTTAGTAGTCTGTTAACCACTGCCATTGCACTGTCCATGTTTATGTTTTTGTGACCTGAATTTCCTTTTGATATTGGTTTGGTTTGTTTTGGTTTATGATGTATATGTCTACAGGAAAGACTTAGATTAAATACATTATGCAAAGAAAATTAAAACAGTCTGCGCTTCTTGTTTAAGAAGAGTTTGAGGATACCAAAGAGGTAATCAGAATCCATACATCGCGGAAGAACAGACAACACAATGGCCAAAAGATACCAAAGGGGTAATGAGAATCCATACATCGCGGAAGAACAGACAACACAATGGCCAAAAGATACCAAAGGGGTAATCAGAATCCATACATCGCGGAAGAACAGACAATACAATGGCCAAAAGATACCAAAGGGGTAATCAGAATCCATACATCGCGGAAGAACAGACAACACAATGGCCAAAAGATACCAAAGGGTAAATCAGAATCCATACATCGCGGAAGAACAGACAACACAATGGCCAAAAGATACCAAAGGGGTAATCAGAATCCATACATCGCGGAAGAACAGACAACACAATGGCCAAAAGAAACAGGACAAAAAGACAAACAACGACAAATCGGGTGTGAACTCAGATACGCCGCAAGGATAAGTAGTTCCTGAGCCACTAATGGCACCCGTCGTGTTATTCTAATTATAACCCTTGGTTAAATAATAGGACAGCTATGGTAGTCTCTTGTTAAACATATTTCCGATTAAAGAACAGTCATACGAGGAAACCATGAAGGACTGAATATTCATTGAAAAACCAGATTAGTTTCTTCGTGGCAATAGAGCAATTCAACAAATTATTGATAGTGATTTCCACAATTCAACATTGACACTTCCCAAAGTGGGTATGACAACGCAAGTATTTAAATATATATATATATATATATATATATACTGTGGGGGATGTTTTTCTCCTATAATTCCAATAAACACGAGGTAAGTATAAGTCACGATTATAGGATAAATTCTTAGTAAAACTGACAACTACATACACTTTGATCTGATTTAAAGCAATGTCTTTGATTAAATTTTATTTGAAACTTTTTATTAGATATAACAGGTGTTTTGATCAATTTCATGATCATATCAACATTTTAATGAGATGCAAACCCTGCAACGACGATATTTAATGTTCCTATAAAAGTAGAAATAATCTAAATGTTGTATTTTGGCTCGTCGCCAGCAAGATTTGAAAAGCTGAAACTCAATTTTGTAGGACTTTATTACCTATTATCAGGCGGGGGAACAAACGTATTAACACATGCTTAATTATTTTATCATGTTTTAAATAAATTTTAAGAAACTTCACTTTTAGCCACTTGTTGTAAATAAATACATGTAATGTCGTACACATGTAACCGCATTGGTGGTGTAATAGTTAGCGTGCTCGCCGCGAGTGCGGTAGATCGTGGGTTTGAGCATCGTTCGGGACAACCAAAGATTATAAAATTGGTTTATGTTGCTTCTCCAATAAGCATGCAGCATTAAGAGCAAAGTCTGGTTGACTTGGAACCAGGAAAATGTATCCGAGTGGGGCGACATGTCTATCCGCGGATGGTTGTTTTAGTGACCTAGCACTATAACAATCCAACTACGCGTTTTGGGCTAGAGCAAAGCGGGTCTCATGATCATCTCATCGAAAATTAACTTGTTCTCACCATGATATAGCTGAAAAATTGCTGAGTTGGCGCTAAACAATAATCACTCACTCTTGTACATGTATTCTCAAAAGACAGTATTGGTTAGGACCGTAATTTGCGCGATCGTAGGCGTATGCTTGTTGAATTTATATTTACCATGCATCCATGGTCTCTATCACGTAAAAAGTTGTGCGTTCGATTCACACACATGACGGGGTGTATTTGATACAACATCATGTGTCAGCAAATAGTGAGTTTTGCTGGAAAAACTCGGACCTCTTTTCAGAAGACAACTCGGGCCAATTTTTGATGTGCTGAGTGAGATGCCATAGTGACTCCAGTATAACTCGGACCACAGGCAATATGGCGTAAATAAACAAGACATACATTGGTTTTAATCTATGATCATTTATCGTAATGGTAATCATGATTTGACATCTTATTCTTTAGCACTACATTTATGGTTTTCCTCCTGCTACTCTGGTTTCCTCCACCAATAAAACTGACCGCCACGATATGATTGAATACTTGTTGAAAGTGGCGTTAAACACCATAAACCAAACCAACCTGTAATACAACAAAGAATGTTCATAAATCATAGTTAATACAGCTAACTGTCATGTCAATAGTAGGATCAACATTTCTTCAAAATGTGACGTGCACTAATGTATACTTCTCTGTATTGCTTTCATTGGATGGTTCGGGTTTTCCGTCTATACGAGAACGCTTCTTGATATGACTGGGTAACTTTATGACTTCGTTGTGCAGTGGTGTGAGCAAGAGGTAAAACTAAACGTTCCCTTTCGTTGCCAGTAAGTTCGCATTGTGATGTCATTCTAGGACATCCGCACACTTTTCATGTGGTAATAGATATCTTAGTGTATTACACACGAGAATAAGAAACAAATGTAGTTCATTGAAAGAAGATTTGCATAGTACTAATTTAATTTCAAATCCAAACTGTATATGTGGATACCAAAACGAAAATGCGGAACGTTATTTGTTATTATGTAATCGTTATATTGTATATAGAAACAAAATGTTATCGTCATTGGCAATACTGAATATGAACGGGGTAGAAATAAATGTTGATACTTTGTTATTTGGAAATGATTTTCTATCAGATGAAACAAATTGTGAAATATTTTTAATTATTCAAAGATATATTAAAGATACTGGTCGTTTTTCTGTATAATTGTAACAAAACAACCAGATGAATTCCCTTACAGGTATACCATTTTGACAAAGAATGTTAACATGGTATTCGAATGATCATAATTGAAAATAAAACCTCTGGATGATCTTTGAAGACTATTTGATCTTACAAACTAAATAGAAATATACATACTTACCATGACCTTTTCCCGCAACTAAATCCCATTGGATGAATCAAAGTTAATATGTCCATTGCCACGTAGTACGCATTTGGGTCTGTTCGATATGTATCAATAGGTTATCTATATTTTGATCATATAGTCAATGAGGCTCCATGCGGGGTTTAATTGTTTAATTGTTTATGATTTTTTTTTCTTCATGCCTTCATTTACTATAAATGTTTACAAAAATAAACACCATAAACCAAACTAACCTGTAATACAACAAAGAATATTCATAAATCATAGTTAATACAGCTAACTGCCATGTCAATAGTAGGATCAACATTTCTTCAAAATGTGACGTGCACTAATGTTTACTTCTCTGTATTGCTTTCATTGGATGGTTCGGGTTTTCCGTCTATACGATAACGCTTCTTGATATGACTGGGTAACTTTATGACTTCGTTGTGCAGTGGTGTGAGCAAGAGGTAAAACTAAACGTTCCCTTTCGTTGCCAGTAAGTTCGCATTGTGATGTCATTCCAGGACATCGGCATATTTTTGTACGAACTGGTAGGCCTAAAACACCACATGATGGGACGGTTCAGACTTTATAATTGGAAAACCAAGTTTCGTTAACGTTCTGTAAAATAGTTGTCAACTGTGCTATGTTCCTTTCGTTTGTGAAAAATTGTGTGACCTGGTCAGCGGGAAGGAATGGCAAGGTAAACACATTTCACCAACACTTGTAAACGTCGTCCCGTGCGCTGTAAGCAGTTTAAAAAATATTAAAATATTATAAAAGATAAATAGAAAGAGGAAAAATAATGTTTTCAATGTTGGCACCAATGATGCTCGTGGGGCATACCAGTAACACGACGGGTGCTATGAAGCAAGAGCTGCTTCTCTGTCAGGTGACCGCTGTTTATTAGTGTCGTTCGCTTTACGCAATCTTAAGTTTTCTGTATAGTATTTCGTAAACCATTGGGCGTTCTTTGTCTCTTTTCAGTTGACCTTTGAATTGTTTCTCAATCTGCGAATAACTGCTTTTGATTACTCGTTTGTTTCTTCATATTCACATGCAGATGATACCAAGAAGAAAGTAAGAAATACAAGTGAAAAATTCCTGACTTAGCCCTAAAATCATTTAGTTTGATTTATAAAAGTTCGAACTTTAAAAAAAAATATTTTGGAGTTGACATTGTAATTATAATAATCGTTCCCAAAGAGTAAAGTTTCAATATTGATATTGATATCGTCGCAATTACTAATAAGTGTTCTTCTTTCGTTCAAAAGAAGCACCGCAATTACATTTATAATTATTTATTATATGTATTCTTGACAGATCGACATTGAGTGAGCTGCATTGGTGTCTAAGTCTATTATGTAATACATTTTTTTTTATATTTAGTTTCCGTGGGTCTTCATTATAATACTTTGGGGTTTTATAGGTATCATCTTTCATTCTATTTTTAAACGAAGATAATGTAGAGGAATTTCTTATTGGTATGTCTAGATTGTTCCAAAGCGAAACGATAGATGGAATAAATGAGCATGCTGATGTTCTCAGTCTGCATCTGGGTGGAACATAATTCTGATTATTTCTAAGGTTATAATTATTGACATCTGATGTCACTGGAGGTAAACAGTTAAATACATAGGAATGGCATAATTTTTTATGAATTTTATAAAAAAAAAAAGTTAATTTACGATTTTCCGCCGATTTGATAAAGTTTCTCATCCAGTCTCAAAATATAATGAATCATTACTAGCAAATTTTGTCAAACCTGTTACAATTCGTGACGCATCTAATTGTATGTTTTTCTAATTTTTCAATGTCCCATTCATAACACCCATCCCACACTTCACATGCATATTCTAGTACTGGTCTGATAAATGTAAGATAGATATTTGACAATGTTTGTTTAGGTAAAATAAATTTTATCTTACGAAGGAACATTTACTTGTTTTAATGCTGATGTAGCTATGTTTTCAATATATACAGTCCAGTTTCCAACAGATGCAAATGTTACACCCAGATGTTTATGATTATCAACAAGTTCAACTGATTCGTCATTAAATCGTATGCTTAATTCAGGAATATTAGTGTTATTTGATATTATAAGGGCTTTAGTTTTTTAGGGAAAAGGTCTACAAGGCCATGCTTTTTTTTTTGCCCATTGATAAATCTTTATAAAATAAACTTTAAGTATATTTCTAATAAGGACATGCATGAATCTCCCTTGTACTTTACACCAAAATGCCCAGACCCTGGTGGAATGACCGGAGAGACGTTGTCATTTATTAATAGTTCTGCAACAGCTTTAAAGACATGAAAAAACCCCACCATAAAAGTACATGTATTTTGAAATAGACATGAATATTAAACAAAAAACACATTTTATCCCATGCAGTTTTTGCACTTGCAACACATGTTGTTATTTTAACATTAAATAATAAAACAACCCACGCTAGCTTAAACCGCATAGATAATGTATTGGCTAGATTGTACGCCCCCACTGTACGGTAGATCGTGGGTTCCAGCTCTTGTTTTCAAACCAAAGATTATGAAATTTGCATTTGCTGCTTCTCCGGGGTAAGACTTGTTGACTCGGGATCGGGATAATGTGTCCGAGTGGAGCAATATATCTCCTTATGGACTGTAGCTTCAGTGAACTACCACTATAAAAATCCAACTAAGAGTGTTGTGCTAGTACAAAGCGGACATCATTATTTTTTTTTAATGTAACTTGTCACGTCTCACCATGACATAGTTGAAAATTTGTTCATGTTGAGTTAAACAACAACAACTCAATCGTTTATTAGATTAAGAAGAGTTTGAAGATACCAAAGGGAGGTAATCAGAATCCATAAATCGAAGGTGGACAGACAACACATGGCCAAAAGAAAAAGTACAATATGACAAACAACGATATACCAAACATTACACATAGCAAGTCAGGGAGTAAATCTTTTACTTTTTATAATGAAGGTTAGAACTAATTTAAAGACAGCTTTGTTTTCTTCGCCAATAAGGTTAACTGCGCCAAAAATAAGTAAATTCAGAGAAATTGTTTCTAAGATATCCAAAAGTGACAAGTCAAATGGTTGCCTTAATGTTGTGCACCGCTGACAATCTAATATGAAATGGGATAAAGTTTTTTTTCCACGGATAGAATTTGGGGCTAATCAACGAGGTGTGCATCTAAGACACTTCATACGTAATATATTAGAGGATTAAACACTGTTTTTTAGGAAATTATCTATGTATAAACTCCGGCAGCTCACTCACAAACTGAATAAAGTCCGAAGGACTTTATATAAAGTTTGTGAGTGAGCTGCCGGAGTTTATGCATACATAATTTCCTACAAACACAGTGTTTAATCATTATAATTCTTATTCTTGGACATCGTGTTTGTTTTCTACGCTAAATGTTATTAAAGAAATACCCAAAGGAGAGCCTCAAACAATGGACATACAATACATATACGATTGTAAACTGAAAAAAATCCGCGAAATGTTATTGACGACTTTGGAACGTAACCAATATGACGTCATACGTCGGTTCCGGGATACTGGGTTGCGTTCAATGTCGTAGCAGCTAGCCTAGCTGCTAGGTAAATTAGCTATGACGTTATTGAACGATTAGTATCGGATTTGCTACGTAGCAGTGCTAGCAAATATGGCGCCAATCATATAGAATAATTTCTTGGAACATTTTAGCTAATCGTATTTGTCTAGTTACCTTAAAAAATTATCATCCGTATTAAAAGCGTTGCCACTTCCTGCAATGCCACTATTTTTTCCGTATGAAATTAAATTTAGGTTTTGCCGCCATCTTGGATTCAAAAGCTAGCTAGAGCTACGTAGCGACTAGGCTAGCTTTCCGTTCAATGGGATTTGTCTACGTAGCTTAACCTAGCAGCTACGATGTTGAACGCACCCCTGGTATTCAGATAATACCGTCATGTGACTTCCATCACCACGTGACTAAAATCTAGGCATCTTTTGCTCAAAATGGCCTGTGGTCTTTCAACTTTGTCGGAAATGGGATAAGTGTTACATATTTTTCCAGATTGGGTTTCTTCCTGCTGTCAGATGTACACCCCGGAACCACGCACCAATATTTGCTGGATGACTTTTGAGATCGTTTTCCTCGATCCATTTCTACCTACAGTGTCTACTGCTAAAAATGCCTAGAATTTTTATGAAGTCACGTGATCGGTGGTACGAATTTTTCCTCCAAGTCAGGAGAACGTCTTATCACGGAATCGTCGTATTGGCGTCATATGAAGACTTCCAGTTTGAAACGTAAAGATTAGACTTATTTGGCTTCGTGTACGCTTCAAGTTTGATACAATTTAACTAAGATAAGTTTTCAAGGTAAGCTTTTCAATTATTTTTGTGTATTGTTGTAAATATGACATGTAGGATCATGATTTCACATTTTCAAGAAGGCAGATCCTTCCAGCAGAACCCTTAGTATCATTGCTCGTAGATTTATACGCGTGGAATGACCGGGGAAAAAGTAGTCTGGCAAACGGAAATGTTGATTTATAAATTCCTTTCGAATGACGTAGAATAAGTGACGATATCCAATCGGATTACGAGTTATTGATAAAGTCTAGTAAGAATAGAATTATTCGTAATATATTTACGACATATTCGTAACATATTTAAGACATTTCTTACGTAATATATACTTAATATATTTACGACAGTACATACGTAATATAGTCGTTTTTCGTTGGATTGTCAACTTATCATAAAATACAAATCATTTGATTCACATTGATTGTCCTCTATTAAAATTAAATTACTTTTCCACAAACATCTCAATTGCTTATTTACAAAGTTTATAACTATGTTCCACAAAAATTGCCGGTTCGGATACACTTCTATTATTAATCATGTTTGACCCTTCCTAATGGTCGTTGTATATCCATTTATTAAACACAATTTAAATCCATCCTACATATCGCACATTTTTTTCATGATCATTGTATTGTTTTTTATTTTATATTTTTCGCTAATCAAATCGTTGTCGTCACTAACAGATGTATTTTGTATGATTTGCTGTTTATGTCCTATTGCCATCCTCCTATTTACACGTGGTTTTGTTTTTGTTGACAATGGGTAGTGACATGATCAGTCATAGGGTGCCAATAGGACTATTTTATATAAAGACAAATCCATCAGCTGTTAATTATATCTTCTGTAAAACATTTAATAGTTTGGGTGTACTCTATTTGTTGGTAAGATATTGTCCGTATTTTATTTTAGAATCATATCGTTTTTTTCACGGCAATGTCATTAATATAGCTTTGATTATCTGTTTTATAAAATTATGTTTATTACTGTCCGGGGATATTGAGCAAAATCCTGGGCCTACGCAAGGGGACACAACTCATACACTTCAATCATCAATTAGTATATATCTCAATATAAGAAGTTTGAGAAACAAAATTGATGACATTGTACATATTGTTGAGGATTTTGATATAGTTTGCTTTACTGAAACTCACTTAGATCATCGGGTTCCAACCAATAATTTAGTAATTCCCGGTTTTAATTCCAATCCATTCAGATTGAATAGAAATACGTACGGAGGGGGTATAATGATGTATTTCAAAGACAATATTAATATAGTTCCAAGAATCGACCTACAAGTAGGTGGAATGGAAGCAATGTGGTTTGAAATAAAATCGAAGGTAGG
>MJUT01040895.1:3697-19724 GCA_002080005.1 Gigantidas platifrons | reverse complement strand
ATCNGAAAAATAGTATTGTATTTTGGTATTTAGTTGCATTTTCTACCGATATTCACAACTATTACACCTATAGTTTTATCTAATGGTAAATAACATTCTTAATTGTCCTTATTGTCTAGATAATAAAATGAAAAAAAAATATCACTGTCAGAACAATTCCAAAATCAAATATCAAAATCGTAGAAAGAGGCAAAATTGATACCACTAACACAAATACATGACCTCTGACCCCTAACACACAAATACATGACCTCTGACCTTCCTGGCTTGGTACAGGCACTTCAATAAACAGTTGCGGGGTTAGTCTTACTTTACTGCTTATATGCATTATGTTAAATAAAATAAATGTAAGTATGGTCAGCAGGATGTTTTTTCTTATGTATTCTGATATAGCTCTTCAATAGATTTGTATATGATGGTCTGACAGCCTCTTGTTCCAGTGAGTTTTCTTCCTCTTCTAAAATCTGCTCATCGTTGACATAAGCAGACTAGACTGGTTGGAATGCCGACATTATATTCAACTAAAAGTCAACCCCGGCTTTTTGTGGGGTTCGTGTTGCTCAATCTTTAGTTTTCTGTGTAGTGCTTTGTAGATCGTTTGTCCTTTTTCTTTTTGGCCATTGTATTGTCTATCCTTCTTCTATTTACGAATTCTGATTATCCCTTTGGCATCTTCAAATTCTTCTTGTACTTTTACCACAAAGGCTAGGAAATGGCCGAACGTACATTTACGATTATTACCATAGTAATGTTTCATATAACACTGGCTAATTGTAGGATTGTATTGTGTGTCTTTTATGGTGTTATGTATGTTGAACACATATTTCTCATACTAATATTCGTCTGATATCAATTTGCATATAGGCAATATAACACAAAAATAAATAAACACTTGTTTGCTGCCTCATCTAGGATTTAGTCTAGTCTGGATGCAGTGATATTTCAGAATGCAAGTTGAAATGAAGTAACATATATTGTTAATACTATGATATTTTTTGTTATTAATCATATACTTACAAAACTATCATTTGTCTTTTTTGTTTATTAGGTCTTAATTGAAAATGTAAGCAGTGATCGTTTGTATTTTTGATAAATGGTTAAATTATGAAAACCATCCTTCTGGTTTGAAAATGACTAGCAAAGTTAATGATGATGGCTCAACACGGACGAATATAGAAGCATACAAGGCTAAAAGGACCTAACGATAATACTCACTTTTCTGGAATCAGTTGGGGTAACTGCAAATAGTGATGGTTTTGCCAAGTTAAATGTTGACTGACTGCTTGGTCTAGCGATGTATGAATTGTCAGTTAAACGTTGGTGCAGTGTCTATTGTGCGTTGTCATTGTTCTGTTTGTAGTCAAATGGGTAATCTTTGTTGTTGCAACACACAAATCAAAAATAAAAAAATATCGTCTAGGTGCTGCTTCAGGCATAGTTGGCTATATGTAGCTTTTTAACGTCGAAAATAGAAGGTTTAGCAATACTTTACATTACGAGAGAAAAGATTAGCAATACCTTAAATTACGAGAGAAAAGATTAGCAATACCTTAAATTACGAGAGAAATAAATGATATAATTGAAAATATTTTTCAGTATATTCTGTCTTCCGCTAATATACATTTTGTAGTAATAAAAACGTAGACATCAAGTCTAGTAGAAATATGTTTTTCATTTATGTATATTTTAATTACTAAAACGGTAAAAATAAATAATTTCTAAATATGAAGAATTTGAGATATTTAATATATCATGTTTTCACACAACATAAATAGTTAAAAAGTTATACAATGCACATCTTTTTCCCAATTGATAGAAATAAATATCAAAACAAAATTGCTAAACATTAAACAATTTGAATAATCGATATTTTATTATAAAAACAATTTAATAATTACATTTAACTGAATGTTCAAAAAAATTCAATGTTTTAAATAAAATGAAAAACAAAAACAAAAATACCACAAAACAGGAACAGTTTAAAAATCTAAAGGAAAATCGTAGAAACATATTTTTTGGGGGGATATTTGTAGTCACACGATTACGACATCTGTTTTACGACATCTTTTGCAGAAAACAACTTTTTTTATATTTGCTATAATTTGATGTTATATGACATTTTAATATGTATATCCATTTATGTGAGATTGTACTAGCAGAAGATAGGCATTTTAATAAAATTAGTAAATGAAGTGTGACGTAAGTTTTTATTTTTCCAAAATTATAAAATGCAAGTATCGAGAGCTAAATAGTTTGTTCTATCACAATTCATTCCTATTGTAATGCATTGGAAGTATATGCATTTTTTGTACTGAGTCTAGTAAGACACGACGTTACATGAAACTAGATATAACTAGTCCAATTCCATACTTAGTCCATTAGGTTAGAGTTAGGGTGCTTAACAACACTTTCAACCAC
This sequence comes from Gigantidas platifrons, assembly GCA_002080005.1. NCBI lineage: Eukaryota > Metazoa > Mollusca > Bivalvia > Mytilida > Modiolidae > Gigantidas > Gigantidas platifrons. The sequence continues at coordinate 17,306 of MJUT01040895.1, read as the reverse complement.
ATTTCAGTTATATCGTGGCGGTCAGTTCAAAATGGTGGAGGACATCGGAGTACCCGGAGTAAGCTACCGACCTAACGTACGTCACTGACAAACTGTTTGGCATAATGTTGTAGCGAGTTGCTAACTAGAGCTACACTGACTGCGTTAATAAAGATTCTTAGTCTACAACTAACCATACAGTCAATTCATAAAGATACGCTGAAATATTATTGAAAGTGGGGTTAAACATCATAACCCTAACCATAAAGATACGACAGACGGAAACTAAATACAGATATACTGGCTTAATAAGGATAATAAAAAGGAGAGTCTCCAAGTTGTTCCTAGATTGATAAAATACGCATTTCGTCCCCAGAGATTGGCGTGTAAGTAAATATTTCGAGCTTAGAGAATGATATGCATGCAAAATACAACTTCCAATGTCCCCTACTTAGTTGTACATAGCTTGGTCTGGTCCTTGGTGGCTTATTAAACATTGTCTGACACTACTGGCATCCATCATCTCTAATTATTTAATTTGTGATTGTGTAACGTTGCACAATACTTTACTTAGTCAGTGTAGTGAGTGTAATAATGGGTTTTGTAAGCATGTAATGTACTCTAAACAAGAAAACAAGATAGGTAACTTCCTGTGTGCTTTTAAAGTTTCCATGAAATAGATCTTTAACGTTTATTTGAGACTGCCCACATAAATATAACGGGGAAGATATTACTTCTCTCTCAAAAAGATGATTAGACCTCAAGCAGTCAACCAAATATCAACAATTAACAAGAAACCCGTCTCTACGATTTCTAATAATCATGAACAAAAACACACGCCAAGGTTACGACAAACATAGGTCCGCATGTGAAGGTCCGTAGCTAACGGACTAAAAGTTGGAATCTGCTGGATGTAGGCATAGGTCGAAGGACATAGTTTGCATATTTAATATACAGTAGGCATATGTATGTTAGTATACTAGTATATGTTAAATGTTTCATAAAATCGCTTCTTTAATACAAAAACAACATCTGTGAGTGGATTATCATTAATATGCATATTAGTAAGAAAGGATGTGGATGTAAATTGAACATCTAAGACCATCCAAGGGCCTGGGTGGCTCCATGAGTTAGGTAGTTGGATTACTTAACAACTCATACAAGCCTATCACCAAGACGGTGTGGGTTCGTTACCGGCTTTGTAAATAAATTTAAAAAAAGGTGCACTCGACTCGCAGCCACAAGTGATAAAGTTACCAGTTGCTTGCCCATGGTCGGTGGTTCTCTCCGGGTTCTCCGGCTTCCTCCACCATTAAAGCTGGTCGCCATGATATAGCTGAAATATTGCTGAAAGTGGCGTTAAACACAAACAATTAAATCAATCAAAGACTATCCAACATTACACTTTGACATCAATTAATGTATAGAAACAGTGTATTTATTGTTGTTCTACATTTTGTAGGGTACAGCAATTGAGCCATCAATGAAAATTAAATTGTATATACAACTGCATTAAGAACGGATGTGACCGAGTGGTCTAAGGCGCTGGGCATAAGGCTAAGCGATTGGTGCTGCAGTGTATCAATGGTGCGAGCTAAAATTCCGACGGAGGAGAACAAAAATGTGTCAGCTAAAATAAGTTTTATGATTTCATTCAGCAATTCTACACCTTTGTCTGTCTTCACCATATATATATATTAATCTACTGCAAACAATTATATCAATTTTATACTGTGATCAATATATGTGTTTTAAATAGGAGTACCTACATGTATAGGCTGGAATTCATAATACCTTGTCAAATGCCATAAAATATTATTACTTTCAAATACTTGTATATTTTGATAGAGGTTGATAAAAGGGGACAATGAAATGAATTCTTGAATGGTAGTAGTCTCATAAACTGTAGATATTACATATTTCCTGAAAGCGACTTCTAAAGATTACATGTAATACCCATTGCCACAACAATATATATACTTATATTGTACCTTTTTGTCTGGCTTATTATGCAACATGATATGTTTTAAATGGAAATTTTCAATGCATTGACTGCATTCATAAAAGAAAATTGGAATTTAATTTTCTCCCAATATCTTGATATGGTAAACAATGATTTATTTATTTAGTTTCTCAAGGTTGTCTAGCACAATTTCTCACATTGTCGATTTAAATAAGCCAAACCCAATCTTATTTTTGACGTTTTTTATATGTTAACATTAACACAATTAGGCAAAGAAATATTATAGACCATTTTCACTGACAAAGCGATACCAAACGATATACATTATTAACACTTATCGTCCTTTGAAAAAAAAACTCTTCAAGGTTAGAAATTGTCGAATCAACAAGTTTTGGGTTATACATTTAATTGATGTTTTTTTGGTATTTGTTTCAGGAAATCCTAGAGAAACCACGCCAAGTTGACAATTTCGTAGAACATTTATATACATGTATTCGTTTGTATTCCTCATAAGTAAGAATGGATATGGATGTAAATGACCAGGAGGGACTATCTAACTTTACATTGTGTAGAGTTTTGTAGATCATTGTATGTACTGTTTTGCTTTGGCCATTGTGTGTCTGTCCTTCGCTATACGACTTTTGTAATAACACTTCTGGTATGTTCAAGTTTATCTTACATGTGTTTGTCTGAACTTTTACTAATAAAAGAGCACATCTAATTTTAAAGTCTCACAAATTCAAATTCAAATTCAAAATTTTTATTGTCATTAAACAATACAGTTTGTGACAATTATACAATAAACATGTAACAAAGAGAACATAAAATCGGCATTTTCAAGTAAATATGTTAGGAGTCCCCAGTCCTCAGTTCTAATGACTTTTTTTTTTTTAAAGGAACCCAGTTTATTCACTTGAGATGGTGTTGATGGGTTTAAAATATATGAAAGTTTTTTTGATTCTGATAAGTTATTAAAAATTTGATTTACGTTGTTCAAAATGTTTAAAAGAGAAGACCTCAACCGTAAAATGTTATTCAACCCACCATTTCTTTGGAAATCACTGTACCAAGTCAGGGTCATTACGGTTTTCACAGTTTTCCGGTTGTTGCCTGATTTTGTTTGTTATATACTCTCTCGGAATATTTAAATGTCTCTTCTTTTCTATTAATAGGTTGTGTTCACTAATTCTCAGTTTTGTAATTACCTTTCTGTATTCAAAATTAGATATAGATAAGTAACTTTCCACTAGATATAGATAAGTAACTTTCCACTGATGAATTTTGTTTTAAATTTGAGAATAAATAGAGTTTACTTTTTGGTCTAAATTTGAGAGCTTATTATAATTATTAAATTTTCATAGTAAAATTTTAGTGTTGATTTTACATATTTCTTGGGTAGTTTTACTTGATTTGAATTAGTAGTATTTTGGAGCTGTAAGATATCAAGACCTATCTCATCAATAATACTCTTTGCATATGAAAACTACGTGTAGATGCCTTGAGAATCTAACTTTTGGCAAAGTAAAAAGGATTCTTTTAAAAGTAGGTTTAATAATTGGGAACCAGTTTGGTTTTTGTTAGCCAAATCGTAGGGTTTCGGAACCCATTTTGTTCCACTTCAGGGTAATTTTTAACTTCAATTATTACAATAATACCATAAAGTGTAATTATATATCTTATATATCTACGGGTATATGTTTCGTAAAACTCGTTAAATAACAAAATGTTAAGTCATGGAGAATATTCTTGCTATTACGGTGACAAAGCAAATAAACGAAACTAGTCACGTTCTATTTCAGAAATGTATTTCAATATTACGGTGACAAAAAATAAAAATAAAAACACAAACACAAAATCTCACAACTTGTCACGGAACATTCTGTCATATGTTGATTCTTAAGCATTTTTATATCCACACCAAGGACACGCCCGTCTAAAGTGTATATTATAATTAAACCGTGAAATTAAAGATAATATTTATTTTACATACATTAACAAATCTGCCTTTTTTTATTTTTACAAAACTTTAAAAAAAAAAAACAAATAAGAAAGCAGATCATAGTGACCTGTTTCATTAAAGAGGCATTAGCTACGAATTTGACCAAAAACATTATATGTTTTGGAAATTGGTAAATAGCTTTAAAATGATGAAATAAAGGTAAATATTTCACATTAGGGACCGACCATTTAACTTGCAGGAGGGGGGTGGGTTATGTTTTTTTTTTTTCGTTCAGAAATTTTTTTTTCGGACAACACGAGTTAGAATATTTTTTTTTGTTGTTGCGCAAAGCGCGAATTTTTTTTTCTCAGAATGTAGCATTAGGTTATATGACAAAAACTCTGAATCAGATTTTTTTTCCTCCACCAAAATCAGAATATTTTTTTCAGCAACATTGGGAATCAGAATATTTTTTTAGAAAAAAAACCATACCCCCCTTTTTCAAGTTAAATGGTCGACCCCTTAAACAGCTTATCGTACCACTTTTCGACTTTTGAGAACGAAAATAACCATCGATTTATTATTTCCTTGCAAGCAAATAATTTGACGTCGCTTTCTCCGTATGCAACTGACCTTATAAATAATTTGTATTTTGTCGCTTATTAACTGCAAACTTGCATGGTTCTTTGATCCATTTCTTTTCACAGTTCAATATTTGTTTAATTATGTATTACATTTATTTATTTTTTATGTATATTGTGTAAATTGTACATGTCATCTCTGTACCTCTGTAAATTGGTTATGAGAAATAAAGATATATATGTCCGTAATTAACGCCGACTAAAAGCAGATTCACAGAAAATAAGAAAGAAGTGCATTGTTGTACTGATTTAATGACAATTCGGCAAACTCCGCAAACAATGCCGATAATTAATAAGATGGCGTCCATTTCTTGATCGATCTCAAAACACGAGCAGTTGCATCTTTTTCCCCCGATGCGTGTACATTTCATAACATAAATAAGTTACAGAAACACGTTTTATTAAGGCATCAATCATATCTGATAGTTTTTATGGATAACACAAATTTACGATTCTTGCAGATAATGCCCCTTTAAACAAAACTTCTATTACCTTTGTAGTGAATAATGTAACATTGGATTGAAAACAACATTTAAAACGATGTATTTGTATATAATAAATGTTATTTAAATTGTAGGAAATAAAATATCGTTTTGCTGTTAACATTCGAAACCACCTGTTATTATGTAAACGTTATAACCGCATGGGTAGTGTAATGGTTAGCGTACTTGCCTCGAGTGCAGTAGGTCGTGGGTTCGAGCAAACAGACTTACTATTTGTATATCCTGCTTCTCCGCTAAGCACACATCATAAAAAAGTAACAGCAAAGATTGGTTGGCTCAGAATCAGAATAATGCGTCTGAGTGGAGCGACATGTCTTTCCACGGACTGCGAGTTAGAACACACAAAAAAAATCCAACTAAGCGTGTTGGTCTAGTACAAAGCGGACAACATTATCATCTAATCGAAATGCAAATTGTTCTCGCCATGATATGGTTGAAAAATATCTCATTTAATTAGTGAGTGATTGTTGTTTAAAGTGAAGCAAGTAATTGTTCATCTATATCATGGAGAGAATAAGTTCCATTTCGACGAGGTGATGATCAGATGTCCGTTTTGTATTTGATCATCATACTGAGTGATATTTTTATTGTAATAGCCCACTGAAGCACATCTTCACCAGCCAACGTTTACCATCCGCCTCCCATATTCACTCTCTAATGTGCTAGCTGTAATTGTGTAATTCCAGCGATCTGCCTTCTATTGGCTTTTGTCAGTTACGTCACTTATAATGATAGCATTTTCATCCAATCAGTACAAGACATTCTTTTGTCATGTCAGAATATGTGTACAGCTGACTGAAAACGCCAACTGTATCCCCAAACATTATTCTGTACATTTTTGGCAGTAACTCACTTATTCATTTTATATTTACATTTCCCCTACAAAACGCATGTATTGTAACACACTTTCTGGTGGCTTACAACAATCCCTTACATCATCCAGTTAAAACCGTCACAGTGTGAACACAAAAAAATATGATACTGCCAAGGGTAAAGAGGAGTGCAGGCGGATCGCAACCAAGTCCGAGCCAACTAGTCTTTGAACCAAGTCCTTTATTCTGCTTTCTTAGCAGAACATCAGCAAATACCAATTGTGTAGTCTTTGGTTAAACCGACCAGGGCTCGAGAACCCAGGATCTATCGCACATGATGCGGGCACTCTAAGCATTACACTCCAGATGCAATTTTCCTGGCCCTTAATTGGAACTGATTGATTGACTTTGATTATACCATACTTGAACTGATATAGTTTTAGGACATGATAAAGGATTTAGTACTGTAATATGCTAGATCTTAAAATGACATAAAGGCTGATAAAAAAAATCAACATTTTTTGACCTTATATGGAGTTAATTTACATGTACTCAGCTAAAATACAAGTACCTTTGTCAAATATGTACATAATGTAAATAATCGTGACACAGCACCATTTACTATCTATATAGATATAGATTACGTAATCTTAACTTACATAAATATGATTATAATTTACCTTTTACCTTATAAGTATTTAAATAAGACTTATAGACCATGTATGTCTTAAATAGATCAGTATGACATGATCAAGTCCAAAACCAACAAAAAATATAAATTACGTAACGTTCTGACTTCACATAGACATATTCTCACCCGCTACAAGTTGTTAACATTTTTTTCTATATATATGTTGAAACCTGTTTAAACCGAACACTGAATCAACGGGAATTCTGTATATACTGAACTCTAAATAAAGTCCTAATGTAGGAAATCTTTGTCAATTTAATCAGTATAATCATATCATCTGTCTATTTCGAACAAATAACTTGGTCCCAAGGAGGTTCGGTTTACAAAGGTTTCGTCACACAAGAAGTAAGACAGAGGAGGTTTGTAATACACTTTATAGTTCGTGTTTTCTAACCTACTACAAAATGAACTAGCAATGAAAAACTTAAAAATAGAAATGGTCGACAATTTCAACTGGAGTTTAACAATACCATATAAATTGGCAAAAGTCTTGAAATTACGACATATTAATAATCATAGACTACAATAATACCATATAGTCCAAATTGTTATTAAGAAAGGATATGGGTGCAAATGAATATGAGAGACTATACAACATTATACTTGGACACAAACTAAAAAGAGTTTGAAGATACCAAAGGGGTAATCAGAAACCGTAAATTGAAGAAGAACAGACAACACAATGGCCAAAAAAAAAGGTACAAAAGGACAAACAACTATCTACAAAGCATACATATAAACTAAAGATCGAGTAGCACGAACCCCACTAAAAACCGGTGGTGAACTCAGGTGCTTCAGAAGGGTAAGCAGTTTCTGCTCCATTAGTGGCATCCGTCGTGTTAATCTAAAGTAAAGGAACAGCGCTTTTATTACTGATTTACATTTTACAGTCATAGTTCAGGTCTTTAATCATTAGCAAAACTCATACAATTAGTTTTGTTAACCATGTTTATATGGGATGGGGAAAATATATTTTTATTTAGCGATGTAATATTTCTGCGATCCCGAAAGAACGAATTCTAATACAATGTAGTAATTTCAAAATTACGACATATATTTTGCTATCTGTTGGAATAACCACATGATTATTCAATACGGTACTTCCGAAACAGCCATCGAGGAATACCCAGGTCCAAAGAGAATTTTGACCGAAGTAACAATGGTTTGTTAGATATATTTGTTATTGAAATTTACAGTTTCAAAGATGATATAATTATTATTAAAACTGAGGTTCTCTCCTCAGGCATAGATGATCGTAGCCGAATTTTGCTACCGTATCATGCTTAGGACCTTTGGGTTTACTTGATCTCCAAAAGTTTTTAACTTGTTTGGCTTTCAAATCTTACGACTTTAAGTGTACCTTGATGAAGGTTATTCTAAAAACGCGTCGTGTGCATAAAATTACAATTCTAATATGACGCCGTGTTATCGTCAGTTCATATAATACTCAACAACAACATTTTTAGCGCAAACGCAGTAATGTTGTCAATTCGGCTATTCCGTGTACCCTCCCGCTGTGAAATTACAGTGACGACCGAGTGTAAACAAACAAAACACCGGCATATAACGTATTTTTAAAGTCCTTAAAAAAACCCAACATAATTTAAAAAGTTTATGAATAAAATCCTACAAGGTCGTTTCCGTGAGGTCATACACAACAACTACACATACAAAAAAAAATCCGGAAAAAATACTTAAGACAACCATCTATCGACTTTGACTTTTGTAATTTATCGTCATCATGTGACGTAGTTTACAAGGGACGCTGGTGATATTGACACAAGTTGGTTACTGATTTTTTTCTCGATTTTTTGAGTATTTTACTTGTTTAAGTAGCTAAATGCAAAATACCATCAAATTGGAAAGTATCAGTAACTTAATTACATCACCGTCTAGTTATCGATGAAGGAAAAAGTACTGTAAACAATACATGAAGGTTAGGTTGTTATTCATGCGTGACACACATCAATGGAATGTATGTGTGCGTACTGGGAATCCCCAAAGGTAAATTCAATGAATTTTAAAAACAAATGAAAAAAATCTTATAATATTATTACTCACACAATATAGAGTTTGATTTAATATATGTGCTCAAATTGCGCCGATTCCGTCATCATATGTGAAGGGGGCTAAACGGAACAGCCGTTGTATGGCGGATTCTAAGGTGTCCTAAGGTCATAAAAATTACCGTATTTGTCCTATTAGAATCGAAATAATCCATGGCAGCCATTGTGTTGTATTCATTTAACCATGGGCTGGGCCTTTATAATCGTTAATTTAACCCCTCGCTGTCGCTCGGGATTAAATTCGATTATAAAGGCCCAGCCCATGGTTAAATGAATATAACACAATGGCTGCCATGGATTATTTCTTAAATGTACATACATGTATATTGTATCTATGTTTTTATTCAGATAAAAATACATCAGTACAAACATGGAAGGTTAACATTTGTACTGCTCCGAGATACGAAATACTACAATCACTGAAAGTGACCGGAAATAATAAGTGAGTGAGTGATTGTTGCTGAACACCAACTCAACTATTTTTCATTTGTACATGTATCACGGCGAGAACAAGTTAAATGTTAAATGTTAAATGATAATGAGGTTCTCTTTGTACTAGACCATCAAGCTTAGTTCAATTTTATAGTGCTAGCTGACTGAAACAACAGTACGTAGATAGACATGTTGTTCCTCGCTCACACATTATCCTGCGAAAGAGGCAACAAGTCTTTGCTCTTTTGGAGCATGTTAGCCAAAGGACATATATACAGAATATTCAAAATAGACGTTGTGTAACGCCAACTCGGCAATTTTTCAGCTATATCATGGCGAGACAAGTTATTTTCAATGAGATGACGATAAGGTCAACTTGTACTAGACCAACACTCACTGACTCACTTAAACAACACTCTACAGATATACATGTTTGCCCCACTCGCACACATTATTCTGATTCCGAGCCAACCAGTCTTTGCTCTTTCTCCTTAATGTTGCATGTTTAGCAGAGCAGCAATACATACTACTTTTATAGTCATCGGTTTCAGACGAGCACCCTAACCATTGCACCATCGATGCAGCACATATACTAGCTTGTTCATATGGCAGAATTTGTCTCATCAAGCACTGCGCATGCGCCATATTATCGAAGATATCATACTGTTCTTGTTATAAAGAAATATATAGTGACAAATATTTAGAACTAAAATTTCTATAAATGATATAAGATATTTATTTTAATCCGAGATATATTTAAAAAAAATACAAAGTAACTGCTTTGAATAGATATATTTTAAATTAATATACATACAGATTTAAGACAGTCACTTTGCAAATGAAAAAACTCCATAAACTTAATATAGAAACTTAAATAGCTGTCTACATATAGTTGAATTTGTAGGATTTATTATTTTTTAAGCGCATTTCTAAACATGATATTTTTTTATCCTTGATATCATAAAAAAGCTCATACATCGTAGTTTTCAAAAATTCATTTTATAAAAAAATCACTTTTAATTTAGTCGGGTGTTTTTCTTTAAGTTAAAATGGATCTTTTTTTTCCCAACATGTTCACTCAAGTTATTCAAGGACAAAATGCACAGTCTCTATATATCTGCTGTAAACAACTAGTTATTGTATATAAATAAAAAGAGATCATAAACTGCCTCATAAAATATAATATCTGTATGTTTGATTTTTAAAATATTTGTAATTTTTTTAATTTAATTATTTGTTTTCCTATTATATTCACACAATTACCGTTAGATGTACATGTATATGTAACTGTTCACTATATAAATATCAAATATCATTTTTATTGGAATTCAATGAAAATGTTGGATCTTTAGCCACTGTCATAAATATAAATTGTCATAATTATTAAATTGCCATTTCCTCAAATACCTTAAAATAGGAAGTATCACGTAGTGATTACTGCGATTTATAGTCCGCTCAGAATTTGAGAGGATTAAATGACATGTGTGACAATAAACAAGACTATTCTTGATTAAATATTAGTATATCTGGCATGAATTTATAATTATTATATAATCTTTTGCAATTTAAAACACAACGCCTTAAAAGAGCAAGTTCAATCCATTAAAATTCAGTCTTGTAATTATTTCAATGACGAGTACATACAATTTTCGTAACCGTGTTCAAAAGGATTGGAAAAAAATGTGCTTTGGAGAGCCACTGCCACGTTTGAAGAAGGAACCAAGATTCTCCAGAATTGTTTTAGAAGAGACATTCAAAGTTGAAAGACTTATTGTGAAGAAATTTACACCAAAAGAGGTAAGGCATTAATTCAAATTTCTAGTTTCAAAGAAATGCGAAACCTTTATATTAGCTGTTAATTCATGAACTCGCATATAATAAATGAAATTTAGAAAATGTTCAAGGTTTTAAAATTATATTTAACCTCTGTTTTAACCCTGTATTAAAATGCTTATTATTTATTTTCTTCTTCGGTTTTTATTTATACTAACATTTTATTTCTTTCAACATTTTAGCAATTACAAATTACACAGAAAGATTTAATTTGTGAACGCAAAAATATCACGATTTTTTTATTTGAAAGCAATAATGAAAAAAAGCTTCATACTACTATTAGATTAATTTTCATGTGATTTGTTTGTCTAATCACTAAAAATGATTACCTAAGTCTTATTATTTTCTTTATTTACCACACTATCACTAGAACTCAATTACATGTAGTGATGTACAGATGGAACTGATTAACACTATTTGCTCACCAGTGTCACTGATAGCAAACAAAATAAGAACAAGACAAACATCATCAATATCCCGCTTTAATTTCTAAAAGAAGGGGAAAAAGGGGGGGGGGGCATAATTGCATTGGCGAATTAAACAGTAAAAATAATAAAAATAAAAAGTTCCATTCCTATTTTATATAGATATAGCGGTGGTCAAGTCGACAGACGTCCGACATCCAGTTTCCATACTAATATGAAAAAAATGATCTTGTGTTTTTGTGCAAAATCAAGATGAAATGTATAATAAAAAATATATGAACATACAAAACACGGTATCGTCTTACTATCTAGGGATGGTTCCGGGTCCGTTCGCCCTAATTCCCGTTCACCCTATTATCTGTTCGCCCTAAATGTGGGACCCTGATAATTATAATTATGTAGGATATTGAAAATAATAGAAAAATAAGTGATATTTGATTGCTTATAGATATTAAATTGATAAATTTTTAATATGCGGCATGCTAAAGTTAAACATTTCAGTCCTTGGAATAAGTGAATCCAGACTCAGAGTCTGTAGAAAATGTAGGATATCAAAAATAATTGAATTATAAATGATATTTGATGGTGTAATTAATTTATAGATAATAAATTGAGAAATTTTAAATATGTGGTATGTTAAAGTGTATGTTTCGATAATGTCAAGACTACTAGTGCATAATTACAGCATGTGGCTGAGTCAGTAAACTAGACTGTTAGATCATACAGAGATAACTTTTGACACATATCTGATAATTAGATGTAGATGTTATTAGATGCCACTCGTCATTTTGCTCTCCGGTCGTATTTGTACAGTGTTATTGATATTATGATGTTAGCGACTGAATGTATGGTTGAATACTTTGCTATTAAATAATAATTTATTTTACATTCTTTATTTATTATTTATTTTAAGATATGAATTAATATATTTGTTGTAGTGACTAAAATACAATTTGTGTTCTTGGATCAAATAATAACATCAAAATTGCTGTGATCTTGTACAAATACTTTTGATCATTTGTTTGGCTGATTAATGGTGCTTACCGCCACTTTCAACAACATTTCAGTTACATCGTGCCGGTCAGTATTTATTGGTGGAGGAAACCGGAGAAAACCACCGACCAGTGGCAAGTTACCGACAAACTTTATCACGTAATGTTGTACAGCTCGCCCTTATCGAGATTCGAACTCACAACATCAGTGTTGATAGGCACCGATTGCATAGGTAGTTGTAAATAAGTAAATCCAACTACCATATGATCACGGTCACGACGGTCCCTACTTTTGATCGAAGCGTATACATGTTGGATATATTCACCATCGAAAGGGAATATTATAATTTATAGTTTGCAAATTGTGTTCGTAGTCAAATATTGTATGCGAACTCTAAAGACGAGATTTTGATTGGTGAATTTCATTTTTTCAGTTATATCATGGAGAGTACAAATCATGTTTCAACGAGATGATATCCGCTTTGTACTATAGACAAACACGCTTAGTTGGATCTTTACAATGCCATCTCACTGGAACACGCCTTCGCTCCTTAATGCTGCGTGCTTAACAGAGAAGCTGCAAATACCAATTTTATAAGTCTTTGGTTGGACGCGAGCGGGACTCTAACTAGATACGATAACGTAACCCTCATTCCGCTTGTGCTCCATTTAGGGTTACGAATCGATCCCATTCAACGTATGGGAGCAGCGCCCGGAGTGATTCAGACCGGGCGGTTTTTTGTTCTAATTCCGTTGTAAGTGGTTGGAAAAATTAACGGGGGTGAAAGATAAATATATTTAGGTAAACCTTGAGGTGTTAAATAATCGCTGCAGCAATCCATGGTAGACTTATATCCACCTGAAAATTTGAATGCATGAAATCTTCTTTCTGTCCGACATTTTGTTTACAAGTTGCTAGTTCACGCGCACTTGCCTCGTTTTTGAGATATCCTTATTTGGATCAATTTTATAGCAAAACCGACTTTTTCGTAGTAACAATTTCCATATTTGACATATATGGATAGGCTCCGCCCATCGCGAGAGTCTACGTAAGGTGTTATGGCGGACAAGTAACAATTTTCAAATACGAAACCGGTCTTGAAGATAGAAACAGGGATTGTAACACTTATTTCGTATCACCATTACTTAAAAATTGTTGGGAATAATAAGATATGACCAGATATGCAAAAAGAAAGTTGAAATATTCACGGAACGAAAATTTTAATTTGCTCCCATACGTTGAATGAGATCGATTCGTAACCCTAAATGGAGCACAAGCGGAATGAGGGTTACGTTATCGTATCTAGACTCTAACCTAACCCGCAATCGAGGC
>MJUT01040894.1:119647-135035 GCA_002080005.1 Gigantidas platifrons | reverse complement strand
TGTTTTCTAGAGGTGTTATGATAGCAGTTAGTAACATACCTAGCAGTCCTATGTTGTACCTGTTCTAGTTGAGTTATGTTTTCTAGAGGTGTTATGATAGCAGTTAGTAACATACCTAGCAGTCCTATGTTGTACCTGTTCTAGTTGAGTTATGTTTTCTAGAGGTGTTATGATAGCAGTTAGTAACATACCTAGCAGTCCTATGTTGTACCTGTTCTAGTTGAGTTATGTTTTCTAGAGGTGTTATGATAGCTGTTAGTAACATACCTAGTAGCTCTACGTTGTACCTGTTCTAGTTGAGTTATGTTTTCTAGAGGTGTTATGATAGCTGTTTGTAACATACCTAGCAGCCCTACGTTGTACCTGTTCTAGTTGGGTTACGTTTTCGTTGGTATATGATTCCCATACAAAACAGGCATGTTAAATGATTGTCGAACTAAGGATTTATATTGGTAGAACTGATGTTAATATTAAATGCCACTTTCAACACAAAATTTAGCATCGCTGTTTATTTACGTTGATTTGTGTCTAAGTGTAACCTTGGATAGTCATGTTCATTTATATCAATATCCTTTCTTGCTAATAAGTTAACTTAAAGTTATTCATAATTTTGCAATACAGGAAACAGGTTTACAACTTTTAAAGACAGGGCAATTTTGTTGAAGGATTAAAACAAAACTAATAATAATTCCACTAATATCAACAAATTAAACGAACAATCGCCTCTCATCTCCAATTATTGCAAACAAAAAGAGATAACATCAAGGATATGTCGATGTAAATGAACGTTCTGGGTTGGGACAGTCATAAAAAAAATTGGAGGGGTTGAAGCGGCCGTTTGAATACCTACATTTTTAATAATTGAATCTCCAACGGCATTACAGATATAAACAAACTATAAAAAAAAACCATGCAGATTCCATTCAACTAAAACGTACCATACAAATGGAGATGACAGTGGCCATGATCGTCGCCTTATGGTAATTGGATTCATAATTACTTGTACAATCAGTGCCTATCACCGCTAACGTTGTGGATTCGAATCCTGCTCAGATGAGGTGTACTCGATACAACATTACGTGATAAAGTTTGTCAGTGACTGGCGACAGGTCTGTGGTTTTCTTCTGGTACTCCGGTTTACCCCACCAATTGACTGAGCATGCATTGGTTCTGAAGATGACAATGTGAACATTACATACGGGATACCAATCAGAAAAGCTCAGCCGAGCAAAAAAAAAACGGCATACAAATCACATGTTCTGAAGGGCCTGTACCGCCCACCTGATCTATATAGGTAATGAAAACAACTCTTTAACTCCTCGTCAGTGCCATACCCCTAATGTTCTATTACTGTAAAGTCGCCATCCTGGTTGGTTGACGATATAAGAAATATACCCAGTGCCGGATTTACCTATAGGCTCGATAGGCTGAAGCCTAGTGCCTCCGGTCAAGGTGTATACATTTTTGTACTATTTTGAACTGTTATTAGACTTTCACACTTATGCTGTCAAAACGTACTGAACTTTCTAAACAACCCTTCAGTAATTTTCCTTACAGTTGCACTCCATTTCAGAATACTGTAGAATTTCAAACATCCCTCATCATCTTTGCCTTTATTGAAATTGATTAAAGACACTTCCATCGTCCTCCAGTCGTGAACGTGAGGAATTGGTAGGGGACTCTTTAAGTGGATTAGCTTAGGGCCTCTCTTTATTCGGCACAGTACATGCCCCAATGAAGATCTTTTGTATGCATTTTTTCCCAACAGAACTACTTTGAAAAAGTCCTCTATCCAGAAATGTTAAAATGAAGTTAACATGCATCAATGACGGCTTTTGGTTATTTGAAGAAAAATGAAAATTTGATATACTGCACCTTCCAAGCGAGCGAGTGAGTGATTGTCAACACCAATTCAGCAATTTTTCAGTTATATCATGGCGAGAATAAGTTAATTTTCAACGAGACCAATATGCCGAGTTGGATTTTTTACTCACTGAAACAACAGTCCGCGAGTAGACACGTTGCTCCACTCGGACACATTATTTTGATTCAGAGTCAATCAGTCTTTGCTGTTGGTGCTTAGAGGAGAGGCAACGACCGGGACGTGAACCCACGATATACCGCACTCGAGGCGAGCATTCCAACCATTACCACTCCACACCTTTCAAATATGTAAATTTAAATACAAAATACTGAAATGCCCATCTCTTCACCAAATTGCCATCTTGTTTAGATATACTAGTATAGGACAATACCTCAAATCAAAGTAAACCATTTATGTGCCAAGGTTAACTAGAACTAATCACACAGAAACCAGCTGTCTTTACATAGTGATTGCTTTTAAGGGCCGAATTACAACATTTTCATTTATCATGATGACAAGTTACATTGAAATGAGATGATGAAGTCCGTTTTGTAATAGACCAACATGCCTAGTTGGATTTTTAGCGTTAGCTCAGTGATACAACAGTCTGTGGGTATAGACATGTTGCTCAACACATTATTCTGATTCCGACCCAACCAGTCTAGGCTGTACTCCTTCATGCTGCATACCTAACCCAGATGCCTATAATCTACATAATCGAAAGAGCATGCTAACCATTACATCACCGATGCCGATTGTCTCTACAGATGGAAGACAGACCCACAACATAATATGACAGCAAAATGTTTGGGTCTTATCAGTAACACATGGTGTAAAAATATGGCTTTATTGGCTCTGCAGCCATGTTTTATTTCTATGATCTATGTATATCAGCAGCATCAATTTTGAATAATTGGTAGGATCATCCGATATAACATTGAAAGTAGACATCCCAAGGATGATTCAGACCAGCTTTGGTTGAAACTGGTCTATAGGAGAGAGTTCTAAATAAGTGGACAATAGATGCCAACAACTCTTATGACCTTTTGGGCGAGGTAAGCTTTAAATTTCATCAAGATCAGACTTATAGTAGGTACTATACATAATCTATTGGTATACTACATAAAGAGAAATTTATAAGGATGACCATGATAAGTACAGACCCATATCTCCTTTCACATGGTTCAGGTGAGCTAATATTTTATTAGCATAGTGTAAATAAAAACAAAACAATTCCACAAAAACAACATTTATTCAAAAACTTGCAGTCCATGCCTTAACATCAAAACCATAACCATCTCTGCTTTCTAACTTTAAATCACTTGGGATAGGGAACATTTTACAGAAAGTTATAACTACCCCTACCCTATATAAGTGTCAACGCTTTCCTTAATTAAATCCCACTGTTTTAATATTCATTCAATATAACAGATTAATTCACAGAACAAGAGATTTTCTTGAACAAAATATTCAGTAAAATATCAATAAATTCACCCCTAATTATATCTATCGGTTATTATCATCAAATCCAATCATTTTAATTGCAACAAAAAACCCCACAATATTGATTTTGATTGGACAGTTATTGAAATGTGAACGATTTAATACAATTTACCAGTAAATATATGTTGATTAGAACAATTTAAAAGTGAAATGTACTAAAAAAATCAACTGTATTGTTTGAAAGTTTAATGAATTCAATCAATGACTTTGCAGCCACAAAATTTAGTTGTATTGTACTCAAACTCAATTTGCAACGGTAAATCACTGATTAATGTCAGCAAATATTCAAAAATATAGTTATCCCCTAATGTCTATCTACTGAATATTTTGCAATAAACCTCATTACAAGCCACCAAATGTCTATACATTAATTGATTACTATTATCTAAACACTGTAAGCATTCCAAGAAGTACAATATTGGATAGAATACATAATTACTTAAGATACCAGTGATATAATAGTAGTAATACATAGAAATTCCATTTATTTGTAAAAAAATTCCAATTCCAATTATTTACATTAAAACGGAAAAATAACTGCAATTCAATTATCTGATCTGACAGCATGTTTTTAATGTAACAGTGAATTCACTTCTTTTTTCTCCCCCTTTCTTTTTATTAACATATGTGCTTAACAATTACTACACACATAAATCAAAGACATTTTTTCTACTGCAAAACCATTTGGAGAATTTGTAATGAATAACCTCAATATTTAGACAGCATGTCAAATGGGAATATATTTTGGTAGGTAACAAAACTATTCTTGCTTTTACTTAATAATGTTAACAGTCACCTGAAAAAATCCTCAAGTCATTTCATTGTAGGGTAAAATGATTGTTGGTTATGCATGACAAAATTCCAAATGGTTCTCCTGTAGAATGACAAAGGCAATTTATTATGACCATAGTAATACACTATTTACTACATAGTAGCTTGACAAGATTAGTCTGGGCAACACTGATTACCATTTCCCCACAAGTTTAGTGATGTGATTCTCAACTTACCCAGATAATTTTGAAACACTATTATTATTTATTTCCCTTTGGGAGGCCATCTTTTCGCATTCATAAATGAATATGCAAGTTTATATTTTCCTTTAAAAAATATTTAATCACTGTTAATTCAGTCACATTACCTTAAAGCCCCTTTCACTCAATATTTTATTTCATAACATTGTTTACTGTTTGGTAATTATATGTAAACAATTTCAACATCATATCATTTCTAAACAAACAGATTTGTATATTCTATTTTCCAATTCCATAAACAAGTGAAGAAACCATATAAGCTCATGCTTTATACAGAAAAAACGCTCTTTTTTGGCTTTGAGCAAGTTACTGAATTAGCAGGTACATCCCTACCTTAATGTACAAAAGTCTTTGAAAATGTCAAACAAGCTAAAAATGCATTAATAAACCAAATTTGTGTGAAAATATATATGATAAATGGCATTATAATGAACCATTTTATTTTTTCCTTTAAATACAAACAATGAATAGGGCAGAACCTTAATGAGAATAATGAAAATTGTTTTTCTTTATTAAAAGAACTTTATATAGATCGGGAATATCTACAACTCTTTGAGAGTACTTGTCATTATGACTATTTTCTGATGTCATTTATTCTATAATATTTATTCAATTCATTCTTGACAGTTTATCTCATTCCCGATTTAATATTAGTTCTAAGATTAAAACATTAACATGTTCAAATACATGTTAAATCAAGCCATTAAAAACTAACCAATAAATTGCAATATTACAAACTTGTGAAAATAGAAACCATTAACAGAAGCTAGAAATTAGGCTGACTTATCATAAACTATTTCATTTTTTTTTGGTTTTTTTTTGATTTTAGAAAATGGATCAAAAGGTTTTTGACAAAAAGTGCCAATCAAAATTCCTAGCTTCAATATGCATTTCCTCAAAATTCATGCACAAAGCATATTTGTCATAGAGTAATGCTAAAATCAAATATATCATCTAATTTATAATTTTTAATTATTTTACACAATGTAGAATATGTTTTAACTTCATATCATTACAAATATATTTAATAAATTTTACAAAGAAAAAAACAGGACAATTCAAGTCCCGAAAAAATATACAAGTTCAAGACAAATGGGCATGACAGACCCATCAATTGTCTCAATTTCAATCCAGGGCAGGACTGGATTGCGAAAATTCTTTTCTGGGTTTCAGCACTATATACATGTAATCAGTCCACTCTGCCAATGATCTGACAAGCATGTTCCTTTTGTTAATATGTGGCAAAATAGATTGACAACATGAATGTATATCCCACCTTAAGTTTCATTTTATTTATATTTAGTCCTAGTTTTCATTGTTTTCTACTTTTTGTTTTTAGACAACTAACATGTACACATTTTCCCCTTCATATTTCTCTTTATCACATCAAAATATGCTCATTCTTTTTATTTTATCTTTTATCTTTTTAAAAAAACCAAAAAGAATTTCATCATTTTGAAACAAATTGTCAACATGTGACAAATATTCCATTATCATATAATTTGGTTATTTTTCTTTTCCTAGTCATATTTATAGCCATGAGGAACAAACTCAACCCAATTAATGATGCATCCTTCTTTTATATTACACATAGAATATCTGTGATTCTATTCAACAATCATTTATCATAAGTCTATAGACAAACTTACTAAAAAAAAAAAAAAACTTTTTAAAACAAACAATGTACTTGGCTTTGTCCATTCCGAGTTGTAATTCAAACTCGATCAATTCAGGCCCTTTATACAGTATATGCAAATTAGCCTATATAATTATTCCCATTTAGAAGTTTTTATTTAATCTTTATGGCCTCTTACACTGTAGTCATCCTCAAAAATTTCCCTCTCTTCTTCTTTTTGTTTTATTTAATAAATTTATTGAAGACATTCTTGTACATTCTATACAAAAGAATGTATTTTCCCTAATGAAATGTCAATTAAAACTTTTTAGTGTGTTTAACATACATAACTTATAGCAGTATTATATATTTTTATCTTACTTTTATATTTTGAGAAACTTTTCAACAAAATATATTACAAGCCAGCTCTTCCTTCTTATTAAAAGAGTGGTCATGATTATCTGATATTTTGTTACTAAAGGTTTTCATGCACTGTGTTACAAGGCTGAAGATATATACTTATTATTTTTTATATGTACGTAAAAATTTAATAACAGGATAATAGATTTAAATACCTATGACAACCCCTCAATTTTAAATGATTTATAAGCACTTTGATTTACACACCTTTGTAATTACCTTTCCATGTCTTACTATCCTTTCAACACTTGACTTACTTTTCATAAAAAATATATATCAAATTACAAAAATATCTTCTTTGTAAAATGCAGTCGAAAAACACTAAAACGTTTTGGCTGACAGACATTCATCACATGCATACAGATGCAGGATCACTTCAAACAATCTTTAACATGACTGCGTTTGTTACCTGTGGCATTTTAGTCCTGTGGACTTAGTTGTCAAAAGACAACAATGAAAAAAAAAAATATATAAATGCAACAAGGCAATTCTACAAAAGTAGTAATGCCATAACAAAAAAGATAGAATTTGGATGATATTTGTAATTCCTTGGTTGTAAATATCATCCAAATTCTTTATATGTTAATGATGAGTTTGCTGACAGCAATTTTTTTTTTGCGATAAAAGGCAAACATTTCTGAAAGACATTAAAGCTATCTTACAAATTCTTCATTAACATACTCCTGAATGCTGATTAACTAGATTTTATAAATCAATAAAAATCAGTATTCATTTTCAACAAATTTTCAATTAGAAAGCACTTTCTTTATAAAAATGTAAATATATGAAAAATTTAACAAAAAACAGAAAAAATAGAGAAAAAAAAAATATTTAGGGAAGTGCCTTCTAATTAAAGGTTTTAAATATTTCATGAAATTAGGTGTTACTTCTTCTGTTTATTTTGACAATTGTATATATTTATAAACTGTTTCAAATCTTGTCTCATTTAAAGTCCATTAATTTTTAATAAGCCATCATGATGACAAAGGGCATTACTTTTTATTACCATTTTCCACAATTCATTATTTGTGGAAAATGATAAAAAGAGTTGCTGCATACCAATGTCTTCAAGAAAAATAAGGTTTACAGAATAAATAAGTAGAAAGATAACTTAAAAAAAAACTGACCAACTGAAACACTAGGATCAACAATGTAAGTTCTTAATCAGTAACACTTAATTCCTTTAAATGTCAAATTTTAGGCAGTGATATCTGATGATGATTTATCACCATGAATGCCGCTATCAGGGCTCTGAATGCCCTCAGATAGTCCTTTGGCAGTGGGAGTAGACACTTCCTCAGCATCATCATACACACCATTCACTTTGTTATCACCGTTGACAGCTATCTTAACTTCTTCACTATCACTCCTAACAAAGATTATAAAGATTACAAGTCAGTATAAAAAATATATTTATAGGTTTAGGGTTATGGTGTTTTAATGCCACTTTCAACAATATTTCAGCTATATCGTGGCGGTCAGTTTTATTGGGAGGAAATCAAAGTACCCGGATAAAACCACTGACCTGCCGTAAGACATTAACAAACTTTATCACATCATGTTGTATCAAGTACAACTCTCCTAAGCTGGATTCAAACTATACATATTAATACAACTGCATACTTCTTTCTATATTTAACTTTAATGCTATACATGTAAAATGTTAAATAAAGACCCGACATTTTACTTTTAACAAACTCTGCAAATAAGATGCTTTAGAGTAAAGTGATTGTCATTAAATGCCAAATGAGCAATTTTTTCAGCTATATCATGCCAAGAACAAGTTACATTCAATGAAATGATGATGATGTCTGCTTTTACTACACCAAATCGTTTAATTGGATCTTTATAGTGCTAGCTCATTGAAAAAACAAGTCTGCAGGTAGACATGTCGCTCCACTCAGATACATTATCCTGACTTTGATCCAACTACTCTTTACTCTTACTCCTTAAAGCTGGTTGCTTTGCGGAGAAGCAGCAAACACCAATTTTATTGTCTTTGGTATCTAGTTTGGAACATCATTGAAAGGTTTGTCTTTGGTATCTAGTTAGGAACATCATTGAAAGGTTTGTCTTTGGTACCTAGTTAGGAACATCATTGAAAGGTAAGGAGATATCATTCTTGTTCTACATTATGTATTTGAATAGATACTGGAAATTTTTGATGATGACATGTCAATACAATTATACAAAACATTGACACAAAGCAATATTTTACTGATAATCTAGGCATCAATTACATTGTTAATAATCTATTCTAACATGACCTCCTTCTTTCGCTTTGTTAACAAACGAGTGAATTATCCATCCGCCAATCCATGTTAAAACTCCCAACACATTCTGGCTTCCATGATTTATTTCTTAAATAATCTGGATATACCCAAGATGGTCACATCACCTTTTCCGTTGATATTTTCTCCATTTTCATTATACATCTTGTATTTTAAAAGCTATTATTCTAAGTAAATTACCCTTCTTCTGTTTCTACAGTAACTCCACGTCCTCTTCCTGCTGGTTTTCCTTTCCCTTTATTATTGTTAACTCTTGGTCTGACACGAATTTGAGGTTTTCTAACTCCTCGTACACCACCTCTACCTCTGTTGTAGTAACCTCGATCTGGAGGCATCATCTATCAACATAATACACAGAGATAATAGCAATGTTTATGAAAATACTGTATAACTACTAATATTAACTTTTCATGCATTTTCCTGTATTGTATATGCATATTTTATAATTTTGGGGACAATTTTGCTGAAAATTAAAAATAAATATCTGATGAAAATTTCCATATTTTGAACGAGCTCCTGTTTTCATACCGATCTCTTGTCACTGGTGTCATCATCAACCTTATTTAACATGCTCACACTGTTGTATTTCAACTGGAGGTTTAAGTTGCAACAATATTCCCACCCCAAAGTTGTCCAAAGTTAACCCGACTGAAAAATCTATTAAAAGATGTTAATTGTCAACATACTCCTTGGTATCTCATTCCTCCTCTTCCATACCCTGGTGGAAATCCCATTCTTGGCCTCATTCCACCTCTACCAAATCCTGGATCTCTGTACATCATACCACGTCCCATTAATGGTGGAGGTCTTCCCATCATACCACCTCTAAAACAAGAAATATCAAATGTTAACAATTTTCCGTTACACCTGTATTTCATTTTCGTCCTATCTTGTGATTATGACAAAAATTGTACATCAATCCTGGCAGGCAGAAATAAAACCACACATACACATTAGAAATGTAATACAGAATTTTTCTCATATCACTACAGCCTATTTTAATCTTCGAAACATTGGAAATTGCATTCTTTATTGACACGGGCTACCAAATCATCAACAAAGCACTTCTGCATTTAATTCAATGATAGAATTTGGACACAAGATTACATCACAAAATTAAAATACCATGACAGCTGTTGAAAACTATTCTTGTTTAATATCCCATATTCTAAAATAAATTTCTCACCTGGTTGGATAACCCCGTCTTTGTCCTCCAACTGACATGACTCTAGGAGACATTGACCCCATTCCACCATTTCCTCCCCTATTATGGCCCCCTGGAATATTTGCTCCCCAGCTGCCTACAACTACTCCAGCAATCTCAAGTTGACCACCTCTAGCATCTATTGGAGACTGTCCTGTTATGAAAAGAAGATAAAAACAAATAATCAAGTCTGTCAAAAAGACAACACCTTATTGAACAGTCACAATCAAATTCATCTCTGTAATATAGTTCTGGTGGATATAGAATTATCTACTACAGGAATGCTGGTACATAATAAGGAAGCATATGATCAGTAAGACACATTCATTTGTTAAATTCATATTATTATGTTACAAAATTAAACAGTAATGAAATACCATACGTGTTTAGTTTCCTTTAATATCATCGATTAAATATTGAAAGTAAAGAATACAAGACAAATGTTACCTGCCTATTTCATTAGTAATAATTGTATCACGAGAGTCTGATGAGTTGCGTATTAGAGAAAATGTGCGAATTTTGTTTGCTTTCTGAAAAACAAGGAGTTGTGGCTCTGTGAAACTCTAGAAATCAATGTCAAAAATAAAATAGTAGGTGCACATCTTCATGTTTTGTAGAAGCTTGGGTGTTTCCCATCAAATAATTCTTGTAGAATTAATGTATATCATTTTTGTGCCTTTTGATTGGACAAGAGCACTGTCATGTGTTTGTTTTTGATTTGTTCATAACTCAAACTTTTTTGTTTTTGATCCATTCATAACTCCATGAACTTTTTTGTATAGCCAGTATAAACAATATGGCGGCCACCGACAGGAAAGCCGGAAAATCAGTTTATTATTCAAAATAGGGAAAAGATTCACGTGGAAGAATTATAAGTATTAAATGGTTCTTTTCAGGAGTTCATGCACATGTAAATGGTGCCGATGCACTCACAAACTTTACATAAATGTCCAGACGTTTATTCATTTTGTGATTGCATCGGCACCGTCTAATCCTATAGTGGTTTAAAGAGTGTGATGCTGACGACTGTTGCAAAGTGATTCTTATGCAGTCGATATAATAAAAATAGTGGCTTAAACATATCACAAGATCTTCCATTAATTTCCTGAAATGGAGTGGGCGAGCAATTTTTCAGCTCAATCATGGAGAACAGTCCTCAGGTAGACATGTCTCTCCACTCTGATATACAATTAAGATTCTGAGTCAACCAGTATTTGCCCTTAATCCTTTATGCTGCATGCTTAGCAGAGAAGCAACAAATACCAATTTCATAGTCATTGGTACTCGCACCTACGATCTACTGCACTTGAGGCAAGCATGCTGACCATTGATGCAGTTCTTAAATGGAAGCATTGTGTATAAATGGATATTAATTCATGACAATGATTGTTATTCAGCTTATTCAATGTTAAAGACTTCAGGACTAAACAAAAATAGGCATAATGAAATTAAATTGCAATACAAAATTGTGGAAAGCAAGGTAAATTAAAATTAAAACTGGATGAGAGGAGATGAGATGAGATGAGACTATGCTAATATGCATTCTCTGACAGATTCTAGGTATGTCACTTCACATGCTTTATGTATAAAAATATCAGTTGAGTTGATACATCTTCGGTTGACTTCTCTATATTTGATCCTATATGAAAATACTGGAGTTTAAACTAAAGACAGATATTGTTAACATGAAAGCTTGTGAATAAAATTGGTTATCATTTGCACAAATGAACAATTTAACCTTTTCAGCTCAATTGGATAAAGGTCATGTGAGTGTGCCATCATTTTATATCTGTCATAGACATTTCACTTTTAAATCTATTTCTCTAAAACCCCTGTGCAAAATAAAACCCAATTTGGCTATTACAGTCCTCGGGTGGGCCTCTTTTACAACTGTCTGAAGCCCCACCATCCATTGAAGATGAGCTTTGGACTTATGTACACGATGGACTGGATGTTTTATAGTGCTAGTTTTCTGAAACCATTGTTCAGGAAAAAAATCTGCTTGGGGAACATTATCTTGAGTCAGAGTCCAGAAATATTCATTTTATAGTTTTTAACCATTCAAGGTAAATGCACCTGTTACATCAGTGAGGTAGTCTCCACCAATTGTAAATAGTACATATGTCTGAAATCAGGTCAGACCATAACCATAAATTGTTGTTTCTGAGAAGATTTTTCTTCTAAAACATTTGCACAAGGTACAATATGTTAAAGGAGTAAGTAATAAAAAAAAACCAAAAAAAACCACTGAAGTAACATTCCTGTCATGTTTAGTTCCATTTTTCCAGAGGTTTATGAGAACAAGATTGCAATGTGAGGATACCAGAAGACAATGGATGGAGTGATGACAATATCTGACATGTAATATTGGGCCAGGTGAGCTAAAAATTTGTCTACAATTAAAAAGGATAATGATAAGGAACAAACAAATAGAAAATAAAAAAGAAAGCAAAAGAAGCAAACTAAATGAATGAGGGTAAATACCGCACCTTTATTCTGATATTTACCCAGAATTCCCCTTCCTCTTCCAGGTGATTTTGGCTGCTGTCCCATACCTGCAGGCACACCAGGACGCATGCCTGGGCCACCTCTGTGCATACCAGGACCCCTCTGCATATCTGGAGGCATGCCTGAACCTCTGTGCATACCAGCAGGTCTCATATTCATGCCCATTGGATTTGCAAACTGGTTGAATGGGTAATTGGTATACATGGACATTGCAGCGGAAGGAAGAAGGGGACGGGCAAATTCCACCTTGAGGCCCTCCATAATTGCCTGGCGCATTCTTTCCACTCTGAGTACTTGGTCAACCTTAAAAGAAAATCAATGTAGTTTTATTTAGGAGTTTCTGCAGTAAGTTCATGTTTTGTCATAATTAACTTTGTTTTCCTTAAAAGTTAACACTTAAATCTAAAGATTGGTCTGCCAAATATTGCCATTTTTTCATCTCAATTCTGTTCTAGATCTAAAAATAGCCTAAGAGTTGATATTAATCATATAAGATATAACTCACATATTTTAAATTCACAACAGTTTTTTATTTTAACCAACTGTAAAATTTGCTGATTGATAAATTAAAATAATAAGACATTGTACTAAGTTAATAGGATAGTGTAGTGTTATCGGTTTAACACCACTTTGAACAATATTTCAATTATATCATGGCAGTCAGTTTTATTGGAAGAAGCCAAGAACCCGGAGAAAACCACAAACATAGATAAAAATTACCAGAAAAGGAATCGATAAAATGACCCTTTCATTTCAATTAATCTGTAGAAACATTTGAGGAAAACACTTTTTTTTTTAAAGAAAAGAAACCAACATGTCAAATTGTAGCGGTTCTTTCAGATTTGCTTGCTCTTCACTTGCAATAATGTTTGTTTTTTGGTCCATTGAAATCAACCCCATAGTGAATTATCAAGCTGAATCTATCCTTATCACTTGAAAAGAAAACAACAGTCTGTCTGACTAGTTTTATAGATTACCAGCATAAATATTTTTTTTACAAGTCACAGTTTTTGGTGTTATATAATTGTTTGTTATAAAACTATTTACCTGTCCATCACACATGTCTATCAATGGTGTGTTGTTGTTGGCCTTGAGTAATTTGTAATGGAAAAGTTTTCCATCAAAATAATGCCATGGTGGACACATGTTCCATGGTATTGGTGCTCCACACACATCATTAGCAAACACAGCTGTTTCCACACCAGACATGAACAGAGAGGCTAGGTGGATTCCTCGTGGTAACACATTTGGCAGCTAGATTAAATGGATAAAAATCATTTGTTTTATATTCTATGATATCAAAATCATGTTTATTTATGACTTTATTTGTGTACTATGAATTTGATCAGGTTTGTAATACACAGTGAAACCTGTCTAAACTGAACCTTGAATAAAACAGATGAATAAAATAAATGGAACTTTAAATATAGTCCCAATGTAGTAAATCTTTGTTAATGCAACATGCATAGACAGTACCTGTTTATTCAGAACAAAAAAGCTGGCTCGAGGGTGTTCAGTTTGGACAGGTTTCACTGTATATAAGTGGAACTAATTTTTCAAAATAAAAATTACATTGTGAAATGAAAAGATTTTTAAATTCTAAGAATAGTAAGAAATGAGTAAAAAAAGAAGTACAGATACGGAAATATGATAAACTTGTCTATTTATTGCCTGTGCGAGTTTTAGGTCTTATGTAAGAATTTAAATAAAAAATATTTCTACTATACACAGCATTATCAGATACCCATATCTATGTTATATAATGAGGGGTTGTTGTAAAATGTTAGAAAATACCCCAGGGTACTGAAAAAGATCCCCAGACCTCAAACCCACAAGTTAAGGCAAAAGCTCACATGGCCTTTGGCTAGGTGAGCTAAAAATGTCAATAGCCACCTCCTTCTTTTGCTTCAAATGACTACTACTATACCTTTAAATCTTGCATTGTTTGTACATCATGAAGTAATGGTGATACACTCATGGCAAGAAATGCATCTAACTCTTGTCTCTGTAAAATCCTTCCTCTGGTCAGAATGTACCTTAAAAAATAATAAGATTCAAATAACAAAATAATCAGGTAAAATTGTCAACTGAAATTAGCAGCTTTAAAACTTGGATGAAAGACAGCATGAAAGGTATCAAAAGATTAGCACACTTAATAAACGAGAGTTTCATTTTTTTAACATTCTTTTTACTATAAGGAGAGAATAAGATGAGGATAACTGTGCGTGTGTGTATATATCTAACCATTATTTAAATACATGTAAAAGTGTCTTCTAATAAAACTGTATGTAATCATTTGTTACTGATTTGAATCGGGTACAACTTCATTATGATATATACAGGGATATACACTAACTTTTGAACCATGGTCACCACCTGGTCTCCTAACTTTCATTTTCAAGGAGCCCAACAAATAATTTAGGCACCCAGCTTTTTTTCAGGTAGATTACAGATATGGTAAATCAGATATTTTAACAATATCTCCATTTTGACAAGTCAATTTTGACTTGTTTTTGGATTCTGTTGTTTTTTTGAATAATTCCTTTAACTTGTTCCTTCGGTATTCTGTTGCGGATATATGTTATATGTGTTTTAAAGTTAATCACCAATTTTAATCTTATACTGTATACTGTATTTATGAATATGATTAAAACAAAATCTGAAAGAATTAGAAATATGACTTTCATTCTTTTAATTTTCAGTTGTGGTTTGCTTAGCCATAGGCTCTGAAATAGTTGAAATATATTGCCAACAAACAATTATGCATTGTCATTTGGCCATGTAAAATTGATTGTTGGTTTCCCCTACCATAGGAAAATTTTAAGGACAGGCTTGCATGCAGGGTTTTTTTCTTCAAGAGATGTTAAACCACAAATTCAAAATGAACAAACATGTGTCTTATGGGATGTAGAATATGCTTACCACCAATGGTACACCTGGTCTCACTTTTGG
>MJUT01040894.1:93953-119457 GCA_002080005.1 Gigantidas platifrons | reverse complement strand
CTAAGCGCTTTGGCTATCTTAGAGTTAGAATAGAGGGCCGGTGTGTTCATTTTATTTTATTTTAATGTATTTATTAGTAATAGTAATAAAAGATAACGACCCGGCGGCAAAAAATTGACTTGAGGAAACCGACAATCATTTCTCAAGGATAATTCTACTGACACCGCTGATTTCGATATACCATTACCAAAATAAGTAAAATAAAAATCGGAAACCAGTCGCAATTTTGGTACGTCTAAAAACCGGTGCAGGAATTAATAATTCTTGACATCGCTCCCAAAATTTTCAGTCGTCACCTGGGCGAGAAGTAATCGAGTTTTCACTCGCCTTGGGCGACTGTTAGTGTAGATCCCTGTATATATATATATGTATGTCTAATGCAGGGGTTAAAAAATCTTGGACCACCTCACTAGCCCAGGGCTAGCATACTCCCAAATATTACTAGCCCGAATCTATGAACCACTAGTCCTGGTCAATACCATGATTTCATGAATCCGATTTGCAGACTTGAACCGTTGTACAATGTATATTAGTTTGACTATCTTTCTTTTCAGATCTGGTATTGCATTTTATTTTCACTTATTTTCCACAGTTCAGGTCACTGTAAGGCCAAAAAAAAATATATGTGTGTTTACGGTCATGTCAAAAAAATCTAGGGTCGGTCGGTCGGCATTAAATTTTTTACTATCGGCAAAACCGGAAATAGTAGTTCCCGGTCCCTGAATCCGATATTTCATTTTCGAAATTTCCAGTAAGCCGTCATTTGTTGAAGCTGTTTTATGACGAATTAAGCAGTTTTTCTACCTTCTTTGCTCTCAATTTCGACAAAAAGCTAGCGGTTGAATAAATAAAACATTGCTGCTGATTAAACAACATATATGAATATAAGTAGATACGCGAATGTTGTCAATATCCGATATATTTTTTTACTAGCCTGTCGGGCATGCAGCTGATTATTTCAGCTAGCCCAAATGTGGAAATTACTAGCCCCGGGCATCGGGCTAGTGGATTTTTTAACCCCTGTAATGCTATAGTGAACAATTTGTCAGCTATATTTAGGCCAGAAGAAGTTACATTTGATGAAATGATGATGTCTGCTTAGAGGATTTTTACATAGCGCTAGCTCACTGAAGAACAGTCCATGGGTAGACACGTCGTTCCAATCCAGATTCTAAACAAACCAGTCTTTTTTATTTAACATAATCCACATCAAGAGGTCAGGTCTTAGTAAACATTTGCATACCTTAATACACAACACAATAACAAAAGTTGCTGTGGAACATATTGTGTATTCAACATCAGAGGAGTATCACTCTCCATACAGGTGAGGAAAGCACGTAATCTCCTGGTTTTATCTTCTACATTTGTTCCTAACCACATACGTTCTATACTGGGAGTTTTCCAATCAACAGGATAAGCAGAGACATTTTCACATTGAGTTTTCGTTGTTCCACGTCTAATTATCCATTCCTTTACTGGCACTTCAAATTTCTTTATATCTGGTGCAGAACCTAATCAAATACAAGTCATTACATTGTAACACAAGACAAAAATATATATAATCTGGCAAATCACAACAATTAGACATAACACATGGTCGTGCATAATTTCTCATGTAAAATAAATTAAAAAAATTCCAGTTTTTTTTAAACTATAGCATTTAAAATCAGAATGTCAAATTATCAACTTATAAAGCATTAATTAGTACAAGTATGTATGGAAAAGCCTGAAAACCAATCTTCATATCCAGTGAGTGAGAGTGTTGCTTAACGCCAATTCAGCAATTTTTCAGCTATATCACGACGAGAGCAAGTTAATTTTCAATGAGATGATGATGAGGTCCGCTTTGTACTAGACCAACACGCTGAGTTGGATTTTTATAGTGCTAGTTCACTGAAACAACAGTCCGTGAGTAGACATGTCGCTCGACTCGGACACATTATTCTGATTCCGAGCCAACCAGTCTTTGCTCTTTCTCCTTAATACTGTGTGCTTAGCAGAGAAGCAACAAATACCAATTTTATGGTCTTTGGTTTGGCCCGACCAGGGCTCAAACCCACAATCTATTGCACTCGAGGTGAGCATGCCAACCATTACGGTTGTCTTTATATCCATAAATCAAGAGTAGGTACAATGTATTTATAAAACTAGACCAGGTTACAAAGACCTTGAAACTTGGCCAAATTTACCTTGATCTTTGCTTTGGTTATCATGAATGATCTTTTGTTTGTTGAGGTTGAATAAAACAGAGTATACAGTCTGTCTGATTGGTCTGTAAAGTTCTACTCCTGTTGGTAACTCTCGACTAACGTCATCTTCTAAGGTAACAGGAATCTTAATTTCTCCCTAGAACAATAAAAGGACAATCATTATTGTTTATATTTTCCTCATTATTGACAAGATATTCACCCAAAATGAATAGATGTATAGTTTCTAAGTATTTATATTCAAATATTTAACGTAATTAAATCGAACAATGTAAAGACAATTTTACAGAAATTCCATCCAGTTCTAAATTTAGTATCAGTATGTAATATTTTAAAGAATTTAATTCTACAGGTAAAATCAATAATTTGTTAAAATATTCTGAAAAAATGCATTAAAGAATGTGTCTATAGAACACGGATGCCCCTGCTTCCAGCCAAAATTCCAAAACGGAAAAGCAATCAATACAGGAATCAAACTTGGCCTTCTGTTTATGGTTCCTGGCCTAGTAAATAAATTTCAAACAATTTGCTGAAGGGAAACTTAAGTTATTGAGCAGAATCTAAATAAGGGTGGATGTACAGACATATTGACGCCAATGACAAAGATAAAAAAATTCCTATATGAAAATCATACCATACATAGACCTTGCAAGAGGAGTGATTTCTGTTGACGATGGAATGATTTAAAATCATTTTACAAGAATATTACAATGAATATTGACAAATGACTAACAAGTGTTGAACATTCAAAACTATATTTAATGTACCATTTGACTTCTTGGTAGATTTCCATTAATGTCTACACAATACCATTCTTGAACTTGTTGATATTACCTACCTGGGATAACAGCTGATATATCCATGGACACATCAGACCTTTCTGGTGCCTTTCACTAGCAACTCGCATTATTTCAGGGAGAACTTGAGGGATTCTGGAATCAGCTTGTTGTCCTGGTAGTGGTTTTTGAACCTTAAGACAAACATTGGTTGAAATTTAAAAGAAAAGATCAGGTAATAAAATGATTTAAACATTGCAATTTTCAACATAAAACTGAGTAATGCTCCGAGTTATATTCATTGTGTTTCAGTATTTTTTTTTTTTTTTATCAGATAAGTTCACAGAAGTGTTCCTAATACCAATACAATTTTACATTATCTTTCCAGGCTTGAACTCCACTAATGATTTTGTCTGCATAAAATTGTTTGTGTGACATGATGCAGTATAAATACCTCCGAATTACTTGAATATTAAAGACCATTTATCTGATTACCCCTTTTCTGAGTTTTTGCAGCTTCCAAAATATTCAACTTATTATATTAGGAGTGATTGAGTGAGCGACTGTTGTTTAACGCCAACTCAGCAATTTTTCAGCTTCAATGAGATAATGGTGAGGGCCGCTTTGTACAAAACCAACATACTTAGTTGGATTTTTATAGTGCCAGCATTAGAAACATCAGTCTGCAGATAGACATGTCGCCCTACTTGGGACACATTATCCTGATTCCGGGCAAACCAGTCTTTGCTCTTTCTCCTTAATGCTGTGTGCTTAGCGGAGAAGCAACAAATACCAATTTTAGTCTTTGGTTTAACCCAACCTGGGCTCGTACCCATGATCTACCACACTCGAGGCGAGAATGTTAACTATTACACCACCGATGCAGTTCAACTTATAACAAAATGTAGTACATGGAAAAAACCAAGTTTTTAAATTCTATAACTTAATGAAGGGTAAATCAAAGGTTTTTGGAAGTACCTAGCAATAGTATTCCCCAATATGAATATTTTACAAGATACTAATAGTTGAGTTTGCCATCAGTGAACTATTGAGCCATCTTATATAAATTCATAAAGTTCATACATTTAATTACTGGTCACAAGACAGCAGGCCACTGCTTCAGTCAACAATGAATGCAACTTTGGCAGAAGCTTACCCCTGGCATTTTCATAGCTTGTGGCCAACCCACCTCTGGACTATTACGATTAGGACTGGATCCACTACTACTACTGGAGGAGGATGAAACTGCAGCCAACATCTCTGGTTTGAGAGGCATACCTGGAAAAAATATCAATCAATTGTTGCTTACATTTATTGAACTACAGTTATATATTTAATATTAATATTTATTCCACACTGTTCTTTTTACCATTTGGAACCCACAATAATAGACTTTTATTAATACTTGTATTTACAGTATATAAGGAGTTTCTTCCTCTGTACCAAAATCTACTTGCAATCTTGATGTAGGTAAAAATATTTCACTGTATGAACAGTAACCCACAATTAAAGAAATTATAGTATAACTAACTGTGATGTCCGATTACCAAAAAATGTCACGAATGACCGCACAACTGATAATTCACGAATGCGCGAAGCACATGAGTGCATTATCAGTGTTGTGCGGTCATGAGTAGCATATTTTTGGTAATCAGACATCACAGTTAGTTATACTGTTTATTATATAGACTGTTTTGAGCCAATAAATTTGATATTTTCTTTCATCTGCATTGCATGTGCTTATTTCTTTATTGCACATTAATATACAACTGAGTCCTTGGCTACTCGTTGACTGAAACGTTTGTCTAATGCTTTCAATTTTGTAAATAAATAAATTCATGTGCACATATTTCGATTAGGAATGTAATTTTCATGTTGTTTACTTGTAAACTTTGTGACCATAGTATACACTTGACCTTGAAAGACACAATTTAATTTATTGACACTTGATGTATGTTTCGTTTTTTTATTATTATGTCCATTTCATTTGTAACCTTGTGGGAAGAATGTTTTGTGAAAGAAGTCGGATGCATACCAATATTTGGCCATTAACAAAACCAAAACTATTTCAAATTAGATGGATTATATAATTAGAAAACAAGTAATTTAACAATATAACTGCTAGGAAATGTAAATCATTAAATGTGGGTCCAAACGGTTCAATCGTTAAATGTGCAATTCAAACGGATTATAACGGAAGGAAAATGGACTAAAGTTCACTCAGAATCGGAATCACTAAAGGTAGGATTCTTTTATATTTTGTTTTTGCTATTTGTAGTCCGGAATCATCACTTTGTCTTTTCTGACTAGACTGAGGATTGTTAAAATTAAAAGTTCCTCCGTAAATGTAAGTGTTCCCATAAAGAAGAGATGACATCTTAGTGTCAGAAGTCATTGAACTAGTACTTGTGGTTGACGATGATGATGATTTGATTTTTGGTTTTTAATGCCACTTTCAGCTATATCATGGCGACCAGTTTTAGTGGTGGAGGAAGCCGGAGTACCCGGAGAGAACCACCGACCATGGGCAAGCAACTGGTAAACTTTATCACTTGCGGTTGCGAGTCGAGTGCACCCTTTTTTGTAATTTACAAAGCCGGGCGCGAACCCACGCCGTATTGGTGATAGGCTTGTATGAGTTGTTAGATCCAGCCACCTAACTCATTGAGCCACCCGGGCCCCTCTGTGGTTGACGAAAGCTGTGACAAATTTTAATTCATTTCACAAGAAGCAATAGAACTAACACTGCTATTTGGAGTTAATTTATAGCAGACAATTTTTTTTGGGGTGGTTAAAGCTTTACTGTTGCAAGATTCTTTCTGCCGAGACCATATGTTTATAGAGAATAATTCTGCCATGAAAAGTATCAAAACTGTCAATGTTTGCCAAATTTACCTGCTTTTTATTGTATCTCAATGAAATACTAGATTAAGATATCATTTTGTTTATTTTTTAAATCTTTCCTTTATCGTAAATGAAACTAACAATCTGTCAATGAAATGAAGCA
Source organism: Gigantidas platifrons (assembly GCA_002080005.1). Classification (NCBI taxonomy): domain Eukaryota; kingdom Metazoa; phylum Mollusca; class Bivalvia; order Mytilida; family Modiolidae; genus Gigantidas; species Gigantidas platifrons. The sequence continues at coordinate 113,467 of MJUT01040894.1, read as the reverse complement.
AAGGGACATCACTCCATATAATATTCTAAAAAAAGAAGAAGAAGAGAAGTTCAGGCTAAAAAAATGGCGGGAAAAATAGCCAGAGTGAAAATAAAAATGGTAATTTCACTAGTGAAATGATCGTTTTTATTTAACTCGGAAATCACGGTATTTCATCGATATCTATATAATAATAATGAAATAATACATGTATATCATAAGAATAACTAGAGGCTCACATGTGCCTATATCTTTTTACCTGATTATTCATGTACTGATTGGGTTCAAGCAATATTGTAGTTTGAGAAAATGTTTTCCATTCATTTAAACAAAGTTTAAGAAAGTCCTGTGGTATCCACAAACTTCAGATTTCTGATCTACACAAAACATGAAATCTTTGTAAGGGTTAGCCAATCAAGATCTACATTGAACGATGATTTCAAGTGTTCAAAAGTTTACGAGTTAATAATTCAAACAACAAAAAGGATGAAAAAAACAGCAACAACAAACAAGAATGAAACAGAAAGATGAAAAGAGAAACCACAAAAAACAAAATGTAACATGATGATGAATGTAACAAAACGATCTCCATGCAGGTTACAAACCTGCATCCCCTTTCTCAGTTGGTTTATCAGAGGACCAACCTGGTTGCATGTTGTTAAAATTTTGTTGGTGTGGTGGTTCTACTACAATCTGTGGTGCTTGGGATGATGCATATCCGTGTTCTTCCTGTAAGATACAAAATAATGGTATAAAGGCAATACATTTGTACATAGATCGTGACAAGTACCCCATGTTAGGACCAGCTATTAATAAACAAGTTTGTTTGGGGTGGTCATTGGTGCACTTTGCAAGGTAATTTTTTCTAACCCTATTATTTCTCATATTATTTGAGGCACTGGAAACATCCATCCTTAAGCCCATCCTGTTATAACCTTTACCTCTATGATTTATTGTTTGTAAACTTGTTATCATCATGAACAAAGATTAAATACTGCTCACTTGGAAGTTAAACATTTATTGGATACATCATATATCACCATTAGTTGTACAGTACCAACCAATGGAGAAACTATTACTATAGCCCACTGGCTCCCTTTGAAAGTTTTGAATTTACTAAATTATTTATGCCAAAAAAAACAAAAAAAATAGATCGGCAAAATCCAGAAATTCGTCTCCGTTTCCGACTTCTATTAAAGACCGGTTTCCTGTTTGAATTTTCTCATTTTCTTGTACATTTGATTGATGTTTGGAATCGGCATTTAATTAATAAGCTGTAGTAAGAAAGAAAGAAACAAGTTTGTGTGATTTTAGTGGAAGGAGCATACTTGTAGGTTTAAAAAAAAAAAAATCCCTACCTACCGACCCTAATTTTGAAGACCATGCAATCGGAAACACACATATTTTATTTTGGCCTTAGATAATTTAAATATAACTTCTAACATATTTTTTTTTTGACATACAAATTCAATATCCAGTTTAAGCATACTTCTACATTCATGCACTTTTATATCTAGAACCAATACTTCAAGTGCATGTAAATCATTGATGCTTTTTTTTTTAAGACAAGATTGCAACACGTAGCCATGTGTCCCCCGCCGCAAAAGAAAGAGGTGTAATGTTATCCATGTGCAGGGGCTGCTCTGGCTCCCAAAAAGTAGGAGCCAGAAAAATCGCCAGGTGCCATTTTCAGGTGCCAGTTTTGAAAGTCAGGAGCCAGCCAAAATTTTTACAAGGAGCCAATTTTTTCGAACCGAAACTGTGGATGGAGATTGAAAAGCGATGAAAAACCTCCTATGATGGGAACATACTCTGCAAATTAGCAACAAACTGATAAAACATAACATTGCCACGATTTTGATCTAATACAACCCAAATTGTAACCCCCCCCCACTTTTTTGAAATATTACTATGGTTTGGTCTAATACCACACAAATTGTAATAAACCCACCCCCACCCTTTTTGAAATGTTACTGTGCTTTAGTCTAATACCACAACAATTGTATTAACTCATATTTGTGTAGTCTTCAGTAGAAAAAAAATTATGTTCTCTGCCAATTTCAAATTTGTCCAATTTCTATGTACAAAAAATGTAGATTCCTTGTAGGTAATGAAAATATAGAACAAACGTCATAAACTGAAGCAAGTTGTAAAATAAATTATTATTTCTCAGACCTCATAATCAAATTGCAACAATTGGAATAAAAATACAGTAGTTATTTTTTTTTTATTGCAGACACATGTCTGTTTGTAAATAGTGCTATAAATAGAATGCAATTGTTACCCGGAAGCAGATCGATAACAATCTGGATTGTGAACTCCTGCTGATCGCGCCATTTTAAAGTTTATAACTTTTTGAGACAATCACTTTCAAAATACTTAATGGATACGATAGATTTCAATAAACATGATATCGACAATTTCATAAATGAAACGTGACAAAAAAATAGTTTGTAATATATGGTGGACATTGTGACAAATCCTGCAATGAATGACGATTACAAAATTATTATGTCCACTTTAAATATCATATTAAATATGATACATACATGTACTGTGGCATTTTGAGTACATGTCATAACTTAAAAAAAGACATTATCGTTGATTGAATTCTTTGTCCAGGTAAATCAAAGATTACGTAATCAAAACAAAAATTCTATAATCCGTTGATTGGCTTGTAACCGCCTGCTTGTAACATGCAATCAAATTGTCATTGTAGTGTATTTCATGGATTATTGATTTTTGCTACCAGTGTTCGACGTTAAGCGGTAGTCCGAAGCCAGTGTCTAGTAAAAATCATATCGGTCTAGTTTTATGGTGTTGCTGGTGGCCCGATTGGTCTAGTGAATTTGAAAGTAACCAAGTGTAGCTAAATACCTTTTCTGAATGACTCGACGAAAATTTTGACTCGTTAATGTGATAATTTTATTTTATTTTCGTACAAAAATAGTCAGCGACTTGTTTACTCATAAAAATGACCTTAACCTAATAACTGGTACCTTCAAATATAGCGATTCGTGGGTACTTAGGCATTTTCATTTCGGCAACCAGTCGTATGATGCATCTAAATCCCATCGCATTTCGACAGGCAATAAAGTACGAGTCGTCGTGTTGCAAAGGTATTTGTTGATCGTTAAATGTTAAAACGTGAAAATAATCTTTAATAAGATATAATTTTTACTTTTTATGAGTAAAAATAAAGAAAATAAATATTTTTTACCATTTTCCCCAGTATGAATCGTTACGGATAGTGCTCTGTCATTATGGTTTTTAGTTGTTTATGGTTTCGATAAATCAACATGGTCTGGGAAGTGGCAAGGCAGTGCTATTCCGGGGAAGAAGTTGAAAAAGCCCTCTAGAACACCAGAGGAGGTGTCACAGGCTAAAAAAAAACAATATGAACAGAAAAGATCACGATCTTTTAAGCTCCACTGGACCACCAATCACCCTTGGATACGCTACGACGAACTTCTTCTCTTCGTAGTTTCGTGTGTCACACGGTAAATTTTTTTTTTTAGGATTTAAAACTAAAAACATTGGAACCAATTGAATATTTTCATTTACTCTTAGTATTAAAAGGCTATTACTTTTAGGTATTAAAAAGTAAAAGATGTTTGCACAATAAAGTTATTTACAAAATTTACAATCCTAAAACCAAAGAGCCATTAGTCTTATCACAGTCGAATGAATTTTCATAAATAGAGAAAAATAGTGAAAATTTAGATGTTGGGGTATTATAATATATATATATACATGTGTAAGAGACAAGTTGTAATACACCAACATCTAAATTTTCACTATTTTTCTCTATTTATGAAAATTCATACACTGTGGTCTTGTCCATCATTTACACGAACGTGAACAAATGATGTATTGTACATACTGCGAAAAACAGTTTAAGGACAAAACTGGGGCTCGGAAGTTTGTTACAGGATGTAACAACTTTAGAATAGACACCATCTAAATGCATGTATAAAATTAAACAATGAAAATTTGTTTCTTCTTTTTCTGGTAAAAATATCTTCGGCCTATTGTGCACTGCTTCGGTCTAGTAACTTTAGCAAGTCACTGGCCCAGATGTCTAGTGGTTAAACAAGTTTTTGGCGAACACTGTGATTATAGATAATTTTACACAAGGAAATCTAGGTGCCAAAAAAATCGCCAGAAGCCGATTTCAGTCGCCAGTCAAGAAAAAAAATCGCAAATTGCGACATTGGCGACCGACAGCGCGATCCCTGATGTGATATATTTATAAAATCGACAAAGCATCCGAGATGCAACAGCCGAGTTGCAAGTCAAAATCTTGGGGCATTTAATTTGTCTATTCACCCTGATCATAAATATATATGGCTTAGGGGTGGGAATCTCAACCATTAAAAAGTTCACTGAATGTTGCGTCCTCAACTTCACATTGGCATCTCCACCCATACCAAATATTAAGTTCCTAACTTTTGTAGTTTCAGAGAAATGTGTAATTCTCAAAATATGTACTTTTTCTATAAAAAAAAACATGATTTTACAAGAATTTTTTTTCGAAGGGGGGAAATGTTGCATCCTCAATTTCACATTGGCATAACCACCCATACCTAATATCAAGCTTCTATCTTTTGTAGTTTCAGAGAAATGTGTAATTCTCAAAATGTGTACTTTTTCTATAAAAAAAAGAATTTGTTTTCGAATTTTGCCCAGTTTCAAACTTAAGCTAGAGATTCTTAATATGATGCTTGTGTGTAAGTTTGAAATCAATTGGTCAACAAATAAAAATCTGAGAGCGCTTACAATATATCCGGACGCCCGGCATTTCCATATCCCCCGCTCCACTTTTTGCGGAGGACAAAAATAAAGCATATGGGAAACTGACAACAAAACAAAATATATCACAGTGCTTACCAAACCAGGTAAAATAGACCAAACTGACAACAAAACAAAATATATCACAGTGCTCACCAAACCAGACAAAATAGATCAAACTGACAACAAAATAAAATATATCACAGTGCTCACCAAACCAGGCAAAATAGATCAAACTGACAACAAAACAAAATATATCACAGTGCTCACCAAACCAGGCAAAATAGATCAAACTGACAACAAAATAAAATATATCACAGTGCTCACCAAACCAGGCAAAATAGATCAAACTGACAACAAAATAAAATATATCACAGTGCTCACCAAACCAGGCAAAATAGATCAAAATGACAACAAAACAAAATATATCACAGTGCTTACCAAACCAGGCAAAATAGATCAAACTGACAACAAAACAAAATATATCACAGTGCTCACCAAACCAGTCAAAATAGATCAAACTGACAACAAAATAAAATATATCACAGTGCTCACCAAACCAGGCAAAATAGATCAAACTGACAACAAAATAAAATATATCACAGTGCTCACCAAACCAGGCAAAATAGATCAAACTGACAACAAAATAAAATATATCAGTGCTTACCAAACCAGGCAAAATAGATCAAACTGACAACAAAACAAAATATATCACAGTGCTCACCAAACCAGGCAAAATAGAAGACATTTTGATTTGTTTTCAATGAAATTGCTCAATGGGTGATGTTTTAGGCACAATGTCTGTTTTTGCCAATAATCAAACTTTTTCATGTCATTTTAATTTGATGAACAATAGATTCACACATTGAGGCTCCCATGCTGCTGAAATTTGATCTTCAGGGTTGGATATTTGACACTGCATTTCAAATTTGTTGATTGCATCTTTTATAGGATTGCTTGGCCACATGTAAAAGTTTTGTGACAGGTTGCAGGAAAATAAACACAAGTTTCCCTTTCTTTCCCAAGTGTGGCAAGCCCTGATTTTATGATTTTTCTTACCTGTCCAGCAGCTCTGGCTTGACCAGTGTGTTGTACAGAATATCCACCTTGCCTTGGCATTCCTGAAATTTGTAAATTAAATACTTAATACCCATGACTACAAAAAATATCCTAACATTAAATCTGTAAATCCAGTAGTTTTTAATTGAAAGAAAATACTCAAGATTCAAATATGAACAGAAAAACAAACTATGGCTTCCTTAATATAGAAATATTAGGGAGGTCAGATTGTTTTCATTGTATTAATTAAACTGTGTACACCAATTTGAATGAAAATGACCATGATTACTATATTATTTACATATAAAACTACTGTATAAGAAGCACATACTGCTTGTCCTTCAGGGTCGTATTGGCTGTGATCACATGCTAGTTGGATTTACAACTACCTATGCAATCAGCACTGATGTTGTGAGTTCGAATCTCCATCAGGGCTAGATATACAACATTAAGTGATAAAGTTTGTCAGTGACTTGTGACAGGTCGGTGGTTTTCTCCATGTCCTCTGGTTTCCTCAACCAATAAAACTGACCGCCACAATATAACTCAAATATTGTTGAAAGTGACTTTAAACACCATCAAACAAACATACTGTATAAATTCTACAAGACATTTCATCAAATAAATATTTATGATAAATATAATATTGAATTACCTCCCGTTGCAGAATAATTTCATTTTTTCTCAATCTTTTTTTGTTTGATTATATTCTCAATAGAAAAATGGAAACATTGAACTACAAACAATACAATTTTTAAAAAGATATCTGTTTAAAATAATTCATTGCTTTGCAAGGAAAAATAATTTAGAATAATTTAACAGGATTTGTTATGGTCAATAAAAAAAAAAATTAAAAAAAATTGAGGATTAAAAGATCTGTGTATTGCAATTTACTGATTATTTCTGAACTACTTTCGAAGACTACAATATGAGAAGGAAAATGAAGAAGATTACATTTTGTAAACAAAATGGTGACGTGTTCTGACCTGCCAGGAAATATTAGGTAGGACATTATAAATGTATCGATAACATACTATTCTGTGGTGTTCTATACTTGAGAAATCCATCTTGGGTACCATTTAAATAATACTGAACACACTGTTTAAATTTAGCTATTAGTTCCGTCTTTTTCCTGAAAAAAAGTTGAAATAGCATTAAAATTGTGTGTTAATGCTCCAAGGAACAATTTGTAACATTGTGCTTCAACAACAAATAAGACAGACATTTTGTTTTCTAAGCCCCTTTTTTAACTCTCAAAAGACTTTATTTTATTTTAAGATTTCCAGAATACTATTTATATGTTTGATGATACAGTGATGATGTTTTCATTAAACTATGCATTTAACAACATACTGAGGGTCAAAACAATGCACAAGTCCTCGTGAACTTCAAGGGAACTAGGCGTAGGCTCAAGTTGATTAAATATACAGAATATTGAATATCAAACACTATATAATCAAATCTCATGATAGAAAGCACATGTATGATAAAAGCATAAATGAACCAGATCTTGTTGTTGATCAGCAACATTGGTGGTTTCCCATTATCAATCTTATTGATTATTCGATTCGTTGCTCTTAGAACAAACAATATTGAATCGTAGACAACAATCGCTTCATTGTTGCAAAATCCCCCTTCTCTCTTTGGGGGCCCGGGTGTCTCAATGAGTTAGGTACTGTCTTTATGTGTCTATTAAACGCACTGGTGCATAGAACGCACCCCCTTTCCTTCCCAAAAAATCTGGGAAAATTCTAGTTCCTATCTATAGAACGCAGGAAATTCAGTAAAAAATTCACGGCAGAAATCCTTGTTCAAACGGCAAAATACTGCTTACCACAGATCACATATTTGTTAATCCATGTATTTTTGATAAATTTCAGACAGGAAAATGTTAAATTAGTTTTGTTAAAAGAGTTTAAACCAATTATTCTGCATTTTGCAAGCGAAAATTAGCTGTTTTGTGAATGCAGGAAGTTTATCGGTAATGTTTAATTTGAAAACAAGTTCAAAACGGCAACGAAAACGATACGGATGGAGCAGTTGATTTTTTTGTCGTTCTTTACGTGAATTATGGTTGTTTTAAATAATAGGCAGACCCGCGAATCACTGTTTATTAAGATGTGTAACACTCAACAAGAGGGTATACACAAAAGAAAATAATCGGTCTAACAGGTTTTAAATTACACAAAGTTTGATCTTGAGCTTTGTGTATTTTATTTATTCATAATGTTCAGGATCATTTTTAGTTAATAATTTTTTACGACGTCATAGTATCACGATTAGAGGTTATGACGTTGTCTTGTTGTTTTTTGTATCTCTTGGCAGTTTATGTTTTGCAACTGACGAAGACGGTTGTGCCTTCGAAAATTTTTGCAATACTTTGTTTAAATATGTTTATGATCTCCATGAAGAAATATTTTGTTTGATTGTAGATTTAATCAGTATAATATTAATTCATCAAATAATGAACCGTTCATGTGATCAAAGATAGGCAAGCTTGGGTCAAGCTTGAAATAGGAAGTAATTACGATCGATTCAAAGAAAGTGAAAACAATACAAAAGTAATAACATTAATTAAGACCTGATCAAAGAGATTATAATTTCTTTTGAAATGTACTCATATTGTGCCACTGCTACAATATATTATATAATATTGACAGGTGTCCCAGTAAGTTCAATTATCTTTTCACACCTTGTTATACAATATACTGTCCTTGACCTTGTCAACTGCTGAAGTGCTGTAAAATCGATAATTCAAACAAAGGTTCAATACCCAAACACAGGTAATTTCACCCCAGGAAAAAATAGATCGAAAAAAAAGTTAAATATCACACCTCTGATAGCAAACATTTGACAGTTATTCCTGCATTCGTATGGTCAATTAGTTCCGAACAACGACACCAATGTACATGTATGATTATTGACAAACAACGAGAATATTTACATACCTTTCAAAAAGTCAATGAAAAAGCAATAAATGTAATTTTTATACAATTTTATTTTAAATAACACATATATAATGAACACAATTAATGTTATTTGAACAATAATTCACCGATCATTGGGAATATTGCCGTCCGTGAACTCGAAGCTATGCTACCGGCAAGTCTCTGTGTGACCTGAAAAAAAGTGTCTGATACTTGCTCCTATGCATAAAACGCCCCCCACCTACAAATTATCCTTTTAAAGCTTAAGACCGCATTCTATACGTACCTAAAAACGGTAGTTGGATTACCTAACAACCAATACAAGCCCATCTTTTGGGGGCCCCGGGTGTCTCAATGAGTTAGGTAGTTGGATTACCTAACAACCAATACGGCATGGGTTCGTGCCCGGCTTTGTAAACTACAACTAGAGGCTCTCAGGAGCCTGTAATCTCTCACCTGGGTTCATTGTGGCAGCCATGTTGGATGGCCGATCAGAACAAAAAGTAACAACATTTGATTAGGTCCTTGTAAGGAACATTTCTGTCAAGTATGGTTCCAATAATCCCTTCAGTAGTTCTTGAGAATTTTTTGTTGTCATATTTCCCATAGGGTCATACATTAAACTATGACTTGCCGTTGGCAGCCATCTTGGATTTTTGATCAGCCAAAAAAGTAACAACACTTGGTTAGCATCTTGCAATGATCATTCTTGACAATTTTCAATTCCATCCTCCATGTAGTATCGGAGAAGAAGATCTTCGAAATTTCAGCCAATCAGATGCTATTATGACCCCTGGCAGCCATATTGGATAACCGACCGGAACAAAAAGTAACAACAATTGATCAGAACCTTGTCAGGAACATTTCTACCAAGTATGGTTCCAATCCATCCAGTGGTTCTTGAGAAGAAGTTTGTTTTACATATTTCCCATAGGGTCGCTATGTTAAATTATGTCCCCGCTGGCGGCCATCTTGGATTTTCAATCGGTCCAAAAAGTAACAACACTTGATTAGCAGCTTGCAATGATCATTCATGACAATTTTCAATTCCATTCTCCATGTAGTATCGGAGAAGATCATTAAAAATTTTAACCAATCAGAGGCTTTTATGACCCCTGGCAGCCATGTTGGATAACCGATCGTAACGAAAGTAACAACACTTGGTTAGACCATGCAAATGAACATTCCTACCACGTTTGGTCCCATTTGCTTCAGTGGTTCTCTAGAAGAAGATTGAAATGTTTACGGACGGACGACGGACGCCAAGTGATGGCAATAGCTCACATGACCCTTTGGGTCAGGTGAGCTAAAAATGGGTGCACTCGATTCGCAAGTCATAAAGTTTATCAGTTGCTTGACCATGGTCGGTGGTTCTCTCCGGGTACCCCGGCTTCTTCCACCACTAAAAACCGATCGCCATGATATAGCTGAAATATTGCTGAAAGTGCCGTTAAAACACCAATCGTAACTCTTCTAGAGTAGGGGTAAAATAATGAATGTTTCATTGATATTCATTAATATTGTTGCAATGATGGATTATAATTGAAAATCAATTAATCATGGCCAACAAGTTCAAATATTGCTGATTTTTATTGCAACATTTATTTTCCTTTCAACATCTAATATAAAAATAGGCAAAACAAGAAACTGTTCAAGTCTATGCTAAAAATATTTTTACAAACTAGCCTGAACAGCATGGTAGAAGAATTTGTTCAATTTGATGAAGCAAATTTTATGCAATTTTTACTAGACTGGGGTTTTTGGTGCAAACTGCTGTTCCTGTTTCCAACATATTACAATTTGTATTAAATTCAACACTACGATTTATAAAACTATATGTACCTGAAAATCTGTTCTCCAACCACATCCAAGTTATCTACTGCTGCCAGGTTACGAACAAATTTAACAGCAGCTTCAATACAATTCTCTGGGGTAAACTAAAAAACAACATTGTTTAAATACAAATATAATTTATACTTGCATTCTTTTTAACATGTACTAAATTACTGTATTAATGGAATGATGTTTTTGATAAAAGTCAAAAAATTCCTACCGACACATGCTCAGTTTGAAAATGAAATGTGCAGTATAATTTCATGTTTGAATTCCAATTCGATTATGTGTTTTATCATAAGGAAAATTGAGGTTTTCTTAACGCTTTCAGTTTGTCATTCATTAGCCTTAAAGACCTGCAGCAGGGGTCCGTTGTTGAACTTGTGATTAAGCTAATCATATGATTAGCCATAATTACTTAATTAATTCCTAATCCCATACTTAGCTAATGCAATGATTAAATTCTGTTGCTGAACTCTTTTTAATCAATGTATTAACTAAACATAATTAATCATTGAATTAGCTAATTATGTGATTAGGAATGAATCATATAATTAGGGCTAATCATATGATTAGCTTAATCACAAGCATCATGACAACGCTATTGAAAAAACCTCATCTAAATCAGATGAACAATAAATTCTCTATTTTCAATAACTAGAACTAAAGTCATCACATGGAAACCATCTCGTCTAGACAGACCTTTTAGATAACAGCAAAATTTTGTAGTTGTATATAAAAAATATACATATAATTTGTATCAGATTGTTAGTGTCTGAGATGCTGCTTGCATCAAAACTTGATATTTTAGCATTTACATGCCAGACTTACATCAGCATCAATCGAACCAGACTGTTCCACAAGAAAACCAATTATTGATATATAAATCTAAATTTTTGTATACCTTCACTGGTTGGGCTCCTTCTTGTGAGCTGTTTAACAAGTTTCTGTAAAAATCATACAGGTCTGCATCTGGGAGGATGTGATTTCCTACAATTCACCAAAACAAATGTTATCACATATAAATCATTTCCTTACAGCATTTTAATTCATAAAAACATATTTTCAATCACAGTTATTTGACACAATGGAAAGAAAAAAAGTGTCAATGGCAGACTTCGGTTCAATTACTTTGAAATGCAACCGATTACATTATGCTTCTAAAATTACCAAATACACACAAGGCCATGATAATACATGTACAATGAATTTTCTAAGGTATTTCTCTTTGTTAAGTTTCAATTTCAATGATATAGCTGAAATATTGCTGAAAGTGGCACTAAACACCATAAATCATATCAAATCTTTTTCTTTGTACATGTATGTGTACAAGAATGATTGTTGCTTTGATATCTAGTGTGGGAAACGACCGCTCGCCAACTCGCCAAAGGCGAGTGGAAATGTCGGGTGGCGAGTACAATCCACTTTATACTCGCCGGTCTGACGAGTAACAGTTGTAAGGCGAGTAGGAACTTGAAAACGCTCGCCACGATAACTGGTATACAGCTTTAAAATACCATAGCTCCCAAACAGTTAAAATATATGTTAACTGTGTCATTTATCCAACATTTTATTAATCATTGCTCGATAAGAAAACATTCCGTCATGTATCGTATCTATCTTTACCTCCAACGTTGGAGATCATGACACTTTCTCTACAGAAAAATTAAGTATACAATCCCGACCCGCATTATTTTGCCAAGGTCGATTTCACGATTAAATGAAATATTGTTTCATAAAAAATAGATGTGATGACTCAGTGATTGGGATTAAAAAAAATTCAATGGGACTATGGCCCCCTTCCCTTCCTTGTCAATGGGACATTTTTGATATGAATGGGCCATAATGACAGAACTATGCGCCAAAATCCAGTGTGAAAAATAATGTAGAACAAAAATATTTTACAATCTTTAATACATGGGTGGAGGAGATATATAAACTATCTGACAACTCACACCCTTCTGTTTGAATAAATAGGATGAAGGAACTTTTTTTTAATTCTTGGCTTAAACCTTGATTTGGACCAAAAAAAAACATCTGATATGCATGATAAACACTGTGCAATGCATGAAAATTCCCATTTCCCGGAGAAAGTAAAAAAACCCACGGGAAAGTGACATGCTGATCGGTATCCAATACTTCCCGCCGGGAAAGTGTTATAAGTCCGTTGTTGCTCATTGTTGTACTTTGCGGTTATCAGATATATCAGTTTTTGAAACTGGTTTACGATTTATTTAAGCCTGAATTCCGTATGTAAAGGTATAAAATTGTATGTACACAAAGTACCAGATATCGATGTTGATTTGCAGTTGAACTTTCACAGATCATTTTGAAATAAAAACTAAATTATGAATTAGATACATTGATTGGGATTAAATTATTTTCAATGGGACTATGTCCGTGCAGTCTTGACAGAACGGTTCGGCTGTATGTACGTCTGACTTCATCAGAAAACGAATGCGCGCGTATGACGCAGAGTTTTTATGTGGAAATACGCCATTTCGTCGGGTAATGCGACTATGGCGCGTGGTAATCCCAATCACTGATGACTTTTAAAATTAATGCAAATACAATAATTTGGTTTTGAAATATTTAAAACGAATTCGTAGCGAAAACCTATGCGAAAACAAAAAGTTAAATATGTGTCGGAACCAGATTTGACATACATGTTTTTTTTACCGCGTATCAAAACTTAAAAGTCTGTGCTTCCGTACTTGATGAAGACGAAGACAACGAAATTGAGGAATAAGAGATCTACGCAGCTCTTAAGAGAGTGTTGATCCTTTTTGACCAAGTTAATGACTTGTCAAAATCTGCAAAATAAATTGTTGAACATTACTGTATTGTTTATTTGGTATTTGTTGGCGAGTTTAAAAAAAAATGTCACTCTCCAAACATGGCGAGCTCTATTTAATTTTGGCGAGTGTTTGAAAAAAATGGTTTCCCACACTGTATCTATTTTTCTTGATTTTTAAAATGCATATTCTGTCGATTTTTTGGCATTTTAATGCCACTTTCAACAATATTTCAGCTATATCATGGCGACCAGTTTTAGTGGTGTAGGAAGCCGGAGTACCAAGAGAGAACCACCGACTATGGGCAAGCAACTGGTAAACTTTATCACTTGCGGCTGCGAGTCGAGTACACCCTTTTTTGCAATTTACAAAGCCAGGCACGAACCCATGCCGTATTGGCGATAGGCTACTAAGGCTAGTATGAGTTGTTCGATCCAATGACCTAATTCATTGAGCCACCCGGGCCCAAATATTCATCGATTTATATCCTTTGAGGTGCCATTCTTGTTAATGTCTTTGTATTATTGTCGTTGATCTTAGATTTTATTCCTTTCGCCTTGAAATCTGCAAAGTATATATGAATTGACATAAGAATGTTCATAGCCTTCCCCTATTTCCCTAAAAACGCTATCAGTTTAAAACCTGACAAATTGGTTCTTTAGGTTTGGAAAAACCCAAATAACTCATGTTGTGTTAAAATAATTAAAATATTACAGAATCCAACAACAATTTGGACAATGGTACAGGAAGCGTTTTATTTTTAGATTTGGGATATAATTTTCACCTAAAATTTCATTAGTACAAATTTAGAAGTTTGTCACGATTCTTTTGTCTCAACATTGCTTGAATAAAACCTTTTTCTCTCATTCTTGTTTTTTTACCCAGTGATTACAATCGCTTTGTCAATCAGCTTTGCAAGAAAAGAGAGACTGGCAAAAGAAATAAACAGCTGCGCCAAGAGCGCATGATACGCCCGTCGTCAACATTCATACAATATTTGTAAAGACTTTCTTTCCCATAACTCTGGAATGAAAAATCGAAATTTCGCCAAAAAGTATACAGACCGTATGACTATCAATTCCAATAACTGTGCAAAGTTTGAAATGAATTGGCCAAGGGGTTCTCAATTTACAGCGCGACATACGAAAAATCGCCTACAATTTGATGAATAAAGTCCCATGACTCTGGAATGAAAAATTGAAATTCCACCAAAAAGTATACAGACCATAAGACTATCAATTCCAATAACTATGCGAAGTTTGAAGTGAATTGGCCAAGGGGTTCTCAATTTACATCGCGACATACGAAAAATCGCCTACAATTTGATGAATAAAGTCCCATAACTCTGGAATGAAAATTTGAAATTCCACCAAAAAGTATACAGACCATAAGACTATCAATTCCAATAACTATGCAAAGTTTGAAGTGAATTGGCCAAGGAGTTCTCATTTTACAGTGCGACATACGAAAAATCGCCTACAATTTGATGAATAAAGTCTCATAACTCTGGAATGAAAAATTGAAATTTCACCAAAAAGCATACAGACCATAAGACTATCAATTCCAATAATTATGCGAAGTTTCAAGTGAATTGGCCAAGGGGTTCTCAATTTACAGCGCGACATACGAAAAATCGGCTACAATTTCATGAATAAAGTCCCATAACTCTGGAATGAAAAATTGAAATTTCACCATAAACTATACAGACTGTAAGACCATCAATTCCAATAACTGTGTGAAATTTGAAGTGAATTGGCCAAGGGGTTCTTAAGTTAGAGCGCGACATGTGAAACGGACGGACGGACACTCGGACATTGGTATACCATAATACGTCCCATCTAAAGACGGGCATATAAAAAGACAAATTCAACCAATATAGGGTGAGAATTTTAGTCTTTTCTGAGAATTCAATTTAACAAAATTGTCTTGCATCGTCTGCTTATGCTTTCATTTTCATCTTTGATTGCTGGTTGACATTAACAAGACTAAAGTTGTCTGATATACAATAAACCATGGAGCAGAAAAATAATTAGGTTTGGTTTATGGTGTTTAATGTCACTTTTAACAATATTTCAGTTATACAGTGGTGGTCAGTTTCACAAATGGAGGAAACCAAAGTACCTGGAGAAAACCACTGACCTGTCAGTGTCACAAGTTACTGACAAACTTGATCATATAATGTTATATCGAGTACACCTTGCCATGAATGGGGTTCTTTAGTGGTGATAGGCATAGACTGCACAGGTAGTTGTAAATCCAACTACCATACGATCACGATGATGGCCTCATCCAGAAATATCACCATTTAAAAAGTAAAACTGTTAACAAAAAAATAAAACGATTTGTGTACATTTTAGCATTGGCTGCCTACTTTTTTGACCCCTCCCATTGAACAAATGGAAAGTTTGTGTTATAATGTATTCCATTCACAATTACAGTTTTATTTATTATTTCAAATCATTCCATTTTATAATGTTTCATTCTTTTTTGGTGTATACATTTTTGTACGATCTACATATGTCAGTCATTTTAGCATTAAACTATAACAAACTTTTTTGTAAACTTACCCAACAAAGCTGCAAATATGCAGAATCTGTTTGGGTTAAGGTTCAAGTTCTTGGCTATTTCATCCATAATGTATTCTTTAGTCTCGAGTGAACCTTTGTACGTCAACTTTAAATTGTGAGATGAGAAGTAACGAGGTGGATCGAATATTGTGTAGACAGCATCTTGCGCAAGGATTCCTTGCAGACCATGTTCTCTACAATAGCCTATAACCTCTTGTTCATGGTCATCCATAGAGCATGCAACTGTTACTCCAAGTTGTCGCAATGCCATTCTCAAAGCACCATGAAGAAAAACGGGTGGAATCCACCAGATCTTTGGTGGTGGTGTTCCTTTATTATTAACATGTCGCCAGATCGACTGCACTTTCTTCTTTTCCATACTTTGACTTGCAAACCATTCATTCATCTTTTGACTTTCTAAAGAGCCATTAAAGAAAACTACAAGTTCCATGTTTGCAGCTTGACAGGCCTGGATTAGGCTGTTTAAATATGATGTCATCCTGTTCCATTGCCCCCCACATACCCAGTCAGAGAAATAACCTCCATAAAGTCGATCTAAACAGCTTTCAGCATCTACAACAAGGCAGAATCTTGAAGAACCTGGATACCTGCCACGCCTTTTTGATATGAAACCCCTGGATATTTTCAGCAAGTCAACCGACACACAGGCACTTGAGCAGTGCGAATCAATATAATCTTGCAGAGCTTTAATTCCCATTGTTGCAACGTTCTTTCCAAAGATAAATGATTATTTCATTAGTTTTTAAAAGCCAAAAAGAAAAATTCCGTAAAAAGAGCCTTAAATTTGAAGAAAATGAAAGGAATTTGACCTCATTCAGCGGCCATGTGCTTCTTCCTTAGCGGCTCTGACACCCTTTGACATGCGTGTTGATGACGCAAAGCCCGGATGGGTTTCCCAAGTTGCATTTCGCAATCATTCGGTATATAAGAGTTCATCATATTGCAATCGGGTAAAGTCTAGAGAATCTTTAAAGTGAAACTTGTAAATAAAAATAAGAACAAAAATGGCAGAGTGTACTTTTCAACCAGGAACAGGGGTAGCTCCTGCGACATTAGTTGAGTTGTCAATTTCGTGTCGGTAAGTAAAAAAAAACCAATCATATATTGTCAATGATGTGATGATTTTGTGCATTGAAACAACAACAACAAAAACTACGTATAAATGTCTAGTTTGTGGAAAAAAATAACATTTCGAAATCGTCATAACAGTATTGCTTAAAGATTATATTCACTGATACTAACTATGCTAATTCTGTTCTCAAATATATTCCAGTTTACTCAGGAATCCATGTCAACTCGTACCTTTGCCAACTCGTACCCTACCAACTCGTACCCACTTTTTTACCAACTCGTACCCTACTATTTACCAACTCGTACCCTACTGTTTACCAACTCGTACCTTCACTATTTTATCCATAACTAGTGTTTTTTTTTACCTAATAGTTTTTGTAAAGATGGGTGATATTTAGGACTCCATTGTCTCCTGAAAGACCATATATATACTTCTCAATAAAATCGTATACAACTTTTTGTATCCACATCGGTATTTAAAATTGTATACTCCGACAAATGTCTCCAAAATAGAAAAATATACATGTCGCCAGTCTATATCACAAACTAAATTGCCGTTTATTTTCAACGGAACCGAATTATTCTGAAGAAAATGAATTTAAATTGTTGTCGGAGATGGAGTTATTTACCTTTCATAATAAGTCTGGTACTGCACAATAACGTTTCCTTTATTTTTGCCTTTTTATTTTGTCGCTGATTTGCACGTTTCCTACGTTACAAACTTTCTCCTAAGCATTATAAAGATTAAAATCACACGAATATAGATTTATGTTAAACAGTGCTGCGTATTAATTTTATATCAAAATAATCAGAGAATACTCTATAAACTATTCATAATCATCTCCTAAAAATAAGAATAGATTTTACTGATGCTTAGTTAAATACAATATAAGAATGTTTCCTACGATACTCACGTTTTTCATTAATGGTATGGTTTTGATTTCCAAAGCTGATTCGGGTTTTATACCATGCAGTCTTCTTATAAAAAACATAATTTATTTGAAGTTGGAGTAAAATATAAAAAAAATATTGCATCAAATCATCATAAATGTTTCCAATGTTACCGTTTCCTACGATACCGGATGTTTAAAATCTTCTCGGGTCGGATAAAATTATTATTATTTTCAATCCATCCCCAGTCTCAGCACTTTACAAAAAACACCAAACGACATGATTATACAAACATTAGATGTACATTCTCATGCTTAAAGCATAATGTAACGTAGGAAACCTGTACAAAATAATGGGAAAAATGGTCACCTTCCGTCTATGCTCACAATTTCAAAATGGTAAAAGATATGCTATTGAAATTTTACAGGTTTGTTACTGATGTATCTTTCTTAAAGAAAACACAAAAATTCGAGAATATTTAGGTAAGTCATTTTTTTTCAAAGTAGCCACATGGCATACTTAATTGAGAATGACTGATTACGTGATTAAGCAACCATACGTTTTCTCTATGTACAGAAATTAATTATTTTTCAAACAATTTTCAAAGCCTTCTGTTTTAAAAAAAATTTCATAATAATAATGATAATATTGAACTTAGACTTGCAGAAATATTACAGAATATATGTGTGATTTTTCTGAAATAAAAACGTATGAGTTTATCATATTAAAAATAGAGGACGAGTTGGTAAAAATGGGGTATGAGTTGGTAGGGAACGAGTTGGTAAAAATAGGGAACGAGTTGGTAAAAATGGGGTACGAGTTGGTAGGGAGCGAGTTGGTCAAGGTACGAGTTGACCTGTACCCTTTACTCAGACGTTATGCAGGACAACTCGCCCCACTGCCAACTCGCCCCACTCCAACTCGCCCCACCTTTTTGCCAACTCGCCCCACTTTCCAGACAAGTCGCCCCACTATAATAATAATAAACAAATGGCCAAATTGAAGGGTCTATATGAAAATCGTGTTGTATTCGAGTGTAACACCACTTTCTGAGGGTAAGATGGTTATGAAAGAATAGAAAAATGATTGGTGAAGCGATATATATATAAGGGTTTCGGATAGAAAATAAAATCGGATAGCCATGAAACGTGGAAATGTGCTGAAAAAAAGCCGTCGGACGACAGAGGAATCTCGGACTATAACTACGTTTGAAGATGATTCAGACTGCTATCAAAACGTGGGAATGGTCGCACGTGACATACCTGGAACACTAACTACGCTATGCGTGCCCTTCGTGTCAACATGTAACAGTCTATGACCTAATACGACTCAAGTTCATCCGATCCCTGTTATTAAGCCGCAAATAGCTTGATTGCAGGATAAACATGAAAATTTGTTCACCCGACGAAAAGCATATGATTTTCTAGGGTGAACAAATCTGCATGTGTCCGGATATTACCAAACTATAAATGTTTTATTATTCTGAATCAACAGAGGACAGAGAAAAAAACGTTCTTCATCCAAATCAACTTCGCCAATGCTGTTCATCTGATGACGTCACAGACATAATATTGTTTTAA
>MJUT01040894.1:75655-88619 GCA_002080005.1 Gigantidas platifrons | reverse complement strand
ACCACTGATGTTGTGATTTCTAATGAATCCTGCACATGGTGCCTATCACCACCGATGTTGTGATTTCTAATGAATCCTGCACATGGTGCCTATCACCACTGATGTTGTGATTTCTAATGAATCCTGCACATGGTGCCTATCACCACTGAGGTGATTTCTAATGAATCCTGTGCATGGTGCCTATCACCACTGATGTTGTGATTTCTAATGAATCCTGCACATGGTGCCTATCACCACTGATGTTGTGATTTCTAATAAATCCTGCAAATGTGAGTTGTACTGTATACAACATTATATGATAAAGTTTGTCAGTGACTGCGACAGGTCGGTGGTTTTCTTTTGGGTACTATGGTTTCCTACACCAAGAAAACTGACAGCCACAAAATAACTGAAATATTGTTGAAAGTGGCATTAAACACCATAACCCTAACTACCAGTTTCTCAGTAACCACACATTATGGATTATTCATATCTGGTCTACACAATGATCTGGTAGTGTCACATAAGTGAAATTTATATCTCATTTTATTGTGTGGACAGACAAGACATCCATGTTTATTTTGCAATATTACATTAATTGGTTTACCTACCAGTAATATTAAGATATCATCCAAACTGATTTTATTCTTTTATAGTTGGTGTGGTATTTGCTTTGGATACCAACAGTAAACAATACAGGGAGGTATGTATAAAACTTTATATCTCTGTAAATACAGGGAATTTAAAATAGTATGTCAAAAACAATAGTTCAATTTTGTTGGGGGTAATAAATAACATGGGATCCACAGGGTAGATAAATCTGGGGTCCCAGCACTAATGGAAACATAGTTAAGACCTGGGTCCTATGTTATGCCCCAGATTTTTTTTCATATACATGGGTGTTGTATTGTTGTGAAATCACATATTCACTCATTATCATTTAGACACTTTTAGAGTTTTAAATTGCCAATATAGATGTACATGTATAAATAAGGGATGAGTGGCTGAATTATTAAAATTGTTGTTTTTTTTTATCACAAGCCTACCACCGCTGACATGGGTTCACACCCTGATACCCGCCTCAAGTGCTACGATTACGAGACACCTACCCTTTGCCAGAGGTTTTTTTCAGGCAGTTGCAAGTTGGTTACAACTGTCTATGTTAACCCCCATTAAATCTGGTAGTTGCCAAAAGTGACAATAAATACATACAACTGAACATAAACAATTTCATGCTATAAAACCTTATGTGGTATAGTTTATTTTGAAAGGTTTTTGCTCTTTAAATAATCATTCTAATGTTTTACATTGTACGATATAAAATTTGTATAAAAATTAATAGAATAAACAAGACAAAACAAAAAAACCAAGAGATCAAATTATTGGTAAAGGAATAAAACTTTATGTGGTATATTTTAATTGGAAATGTATTTGCTCTTTAAATAACCATTCTAATGTTTTACATTGTATAAATATAAATGTTGTATTAAACAAGTGAAATAAAATTATTAATGAAGGAATGAAGATTTTATTTTTGAAAAATAAGGAATAAGATTAGATACGGTCAAACCTGTATTAAGAGGTCAACTTTGAGACAAAAAAAAGGTGGCCTTATAAGACAGGTGACCTGTTAAAAAAAATTAGATTCATATGAAATATTCTATGACAGGCCAAGATAAAGGTAACCTTTTAAGACAGGTGACTGCTTAACAGAGGTGACCACATGGGAAGTTTTGATTGTAATTGTAAGATTTGATGTTTTATAGATTGGTAGAACAGAAATCATCTGGAATAACTTGAACCCAGACTTTGTGAAGAAGTTTATTATGCATTATTATTTTGAACAAAGTCAGAAACTCAAATTTGAAATGTAAGTAAAAAAAGATCATTGAACATATCAACATATTCCCTTTATGATAAGATTTTTTGACTGCTGAATTTTTTTTTTATTAAATATGAATTTATGATTTTATGCATGTTCTCTTTGAAATATGCTGTATATGAAAATACAGCTTAGTATGTGATAATGATAAAGTGTATCATATGACTACCTACATTTTCTACCTCAACGACTTTACATTTTTTTTGAGTGCCTCTTTGCAGCTTGTTTTTTAAGGTGAAGTAAGAGACCAGGAAATTTGCATTATTGCATCAATTTCCTTTTTGTTTGTTTTTATTGCATTGTACAGAAAATGAAAACAGCTTTGAAATTTTTATTGCAAAATTGTACAAATATAACGGAATTTTCCTTTATTTTGAATAGAAAATTATAATTATTCTTGAACAAGACTCTTTTTTTTTTTTTTTAGCAAATAGCCTCTAGTATAATGCTATTATAATTTATAGGGGATAACATTGTTATCTTGAAAATGTTCTTTATTTTACAGATATGACGTTGATTCAAAGTCGTCTGATTTGTCTAAACATGTAAGTAAAGCTCATTGAAACAAAATTCACTTCATTTGTTTTAATAAAATACCTACGGTGCAGTGCATATATAATTATTTGTCTGAGACTTACAGAAAGGAAATGATTTTCTCCATGTACTCTGGTTTCCTCTATCAATAAAGCTGACTGTCATGAATTACTTTTTATGTGTAGGGAACCATGCTAGTTTTCATGGTTTCATTACTATTGCTCATATTTAAGAATCCAATGAAGTACATGTATAGTGTTTTATTTGAACATCACTAATAAATAACACAATTTTTCTATTATTTGTTGTTTTTGAAATAAGGAATCCATGAATTTTAGAACCCTTGAATATGTCTTTTATGAACAATCTATCAATACTGGGGGGTCTACAAATTTAAGCTCTTTCATAGTACTTATTGAGAAATGATCCAACCAACCCCTTAATTATTTTGGCATGCATGTATTTTTATACGCCCGTCTCAAGACGGGTCGTATTATGTTATTGGGTATGGCGGGTGGGCGGGTTTTGTCCACACAGGTTTCCACACAATAACTTTAGTTCTGTATATTGGATCTTTACCAAACTTGACACATGATTCCCCTGTGGAAGGGGAAGAACCCTATATATTTTGGGGTCATTAGGTCAAAGGTCAAGGTCACCGTTACTATAAATAGAATTTTTGACAACAGGATTGTTTGCCCACGATAACTTTAGTTCTGTATATTGAATCTTGACCAAATTTGGCCACATGATTCCCCTGTGGAAAGGGAAAAACCCTATTTATATAGATGAGCGTATTTTGTGATGCACACATTTCTTGTTTTCATATTGTATGAATAACTCATCTATCCTTCAAAAGTTGTGTATACAATGTATGTACAGCATGTGTAAGTATTTTCTTTTTACCTATTTTAGGATTTCTTAGGAAAAATGGAATGTACCTTAGGAGAGATTGTAGCTGCTGGGAGCACATATACTAGAAGTCTTCTGTAAGATTTTCTTAGTTGAACATTCATGCTTAATTTTTAAATTTTGTGGGAAGCAACAACCTTGGGTAGAAGTAATTCTTTGTTGTTTTTTAGCTAAAATATTTGTTAAGGCACAACAAGCACTTTTGCTAGGTGTGAGGGTTGCTTTATAATGTTGTGTACTTGTTGTTGCATGCTATTATGATCTAAATGAGGTAAATAATCTTCTAAGTCCAGCAAACACAGGAGTTAGTTGTAGTCTGACTGCTACAAGTATAGTTGAGTTTCGGTTCAAAATTAATAATGAAACATGCAAATCACAAATGAAGATTGCAAAGATTTTTTATAAATTTGTGAAACCATGATAATAATGTATGTAAATATCATAGGTTTTGCAGTTTACTTAAAAATCATTTGCACAATGAGTTGCATGTTCCCAGGAATTACAACCCTTTAGGAACTCAGAGGTTTACCCATATGAACCTAATTCTCTGGTTTGCTGCAGTACAGCACCTCCTACAATTTCATCCACTGGTGTTTGTAAACTTGTTGTCATCTTGAATACAGCTGAAATTTTGTTCATTGACAACAATCAAATACAAATATGTTTATAAACCCCTTAATGGTGCCATTATCTGGGACGGTAAATTATAATACAGACATACATAACAAACAAATACAGTGATTGATTACATACCAAAAACACAAACCTTAACCTCTTTATATGTATAAAAATGTTTTGACAATTATACTATAATTGAGTTGAATACAAAGACAATCACTTGCTTCATGTTTTTAATCGAAGACACACCAAATTTCACTTCCAATATACTGTATTATTGTATATATAATTGAGTTAAGTATGATTTTTTTCGTGCTATTTTTCAGAGGACCAAAGAAAAACAGTGGCACTATAAGCGGTGAGTATTCAGGAGAGACAATCCAAAAATTTGATAATTTTATAAAACTTGTATATGAATCATTTTTTTAGAGCTACTTAAAGAGTTATGACAACTGTTTGTGTTCTTAATAGTTTATTCTCTGAATTAGAAAAAAAAACAGTTCAAGACAGTTTTAACATCAGTGGATCAAAATTATTTTCAAGATCCTTGATTTTTTAGCCCAAATGTGAAAATGGGAACAGATAACAAAAACCTCTGCTACTGAACCAAAAGTTCAAAAACTGTCTTCCAAGAACTATTTTTCTAATTCAGAGAATAATGATATTGTAAATAGAGACTCTGATCATGCTTTATAGTGAAGTAAAGAAAATCAACAACAGCTTTATACCATGTGTATGACAGGTGTCATTTGTTTATTGAATGTTTTTGAATTGAAATCAGGTAGATATTTTTCAGACATATTATAGCTAAATCAAAACTGTTAAACATTACACAGTAAACTTTGTCCTTTTGTCTTTTGGCCATTGTATTGTCTGTCCTTCTTTGATTGATGGCTTCTGATTACCTCTTTGGTATCTTTTGGCCATTGTATTGTCTGTCCTTCTTTGATTTATGGCTTCTGATTACCTCTTTGGTATCTTCAAAAGTTACTTATATAAAATATGACCTTTATTACTGATATATCCTGGTTAACAACATAACAGATATTCTTGTTATTGGTTATGATTATGTAAATTAAAATGAAATTTAAACAAAAACTTGTTTTTATTCAATTAATTATTATTTTAATTCTGTGTTGCAGTTGGCGTAGAAGAATTAAGCAGTTGTAAGGTAATTATTGTGTATTATTTTCAATTCTCTTTAAGATGTTGTGGTTTTGATAATTTTGATAAATTCAATTCACTGTTCAGTGTATTCTATAGATATATTTCTATTGCTTATAAATTTAATTCACTGTTCAGTGTATTCTAAAGATATATTTCTATAGCTTATAAATTTAATTCACTGTTCAGTGTATTCTATAGATATATTTCTATTGCTTATTATTGTATGTATATATAAAAAGTTTTTCCATTTTTTATGTAACTGTCAGTACCAAGCCATCTTGGAGAATGTAATTATGACTTTTTCCATATTCAAATTTTCTTCTAAAACTGAACTTTAAAAAATTAAAAATGGTTTAATAAACATACACGAAACCTTTCTAAACCAAACCTCCTCAGGACTAACTTTTGTGTTTGGAATAGACAGGTGGTCTGTTTATACAGGTTAAATTAACATAAATTAACTACATTTGGACTTTATTTAATGTTCAGTTTATACAGGATTACGGTTTAATCAGGTTTCAGTTTAGACAGGTTCACTGTAATTATTAGTAGTATCATCTGAATTCTTCTATATGCAGTAAAAAACTGAAAAGTAAGATGAAAATGTTGTTTATTTTTAGGAACAAGCAACATTTCAATTTAGAGCTTCCAAACTGGATAAAAAAGATTTCTTTGGAAAATCAGATCCTTTCTTAACATTTTCAAGGGCTAATGAAGACAATTCGTAAGTTTTGTATCCTTACTTTTATTCTCAATATACTTTTTTTACCATATAATCCAGCTATTGTAGTACAAAATATTGGCTTTGCATGTTATTCAGAACTTTTTAATGACCATCACTATCAGCCAAATGGCAAAGTATTCTATGAAAGCTATATTGATTCCTTTAATACATGTATAAAGGAAAACATTTTTATCATGAAATTAGCATTGAGTAAGAAATGGATTTTGCAAATACACATTATTAGAATGAATTTTGAGCAATTTTGTTATAGCTGTAAGCAAGTACACATTTTGTTGTGACTTATATATACATAATATAATATATAAATGTACTACTATTCTGTTTTACTTGTCATTTTGAGAAATTATTTCTTTTGATTTCATCTTTTATAATTTGACAAATCAGCTGTGTAGATTTACTACTACTACTATTACATGTTCAGTTACAAACAATAGAAAACAATAATGATATCTATACGTAATGCACCAATCAACACTGAGCTTTGTTCAGAAATTAGTCAACTTTAGTTTAAAAACTAATTTTATAATGAAACCAAGACACAATGAGGTTACACATGTAACATCTGACCACAAACCTAACTATAGGTTTTCTCACAATGAGGTTACACATGTGACATCTGACCACAAACCTAACTCTAGGTTTTCTCACAATGAGGTTACACATGTGACATCTGACCACAAACCTAACTCTAGGTTTTCTCACAATGAGGTTACACATGTGAAATCTGACCACAAACCTAACTCTAGGTTTTCTCACAATGAGGTTACACATGTGACATCTGACCACAAACCTAACTCTAGGTTTTCTCACAATGAGGTTACACATGTGACATTTGACCACAAACCTAACTCTAGGTTTTCTCACAATGAGGTTACACATGTGACATCTGACCACAAACCTAACTCTAGGTTTTCTCACAATGAGGTTACACATGTGACATCTGACCACAGACCTAACTCTAGGTTTTCTCACAATGAGGTTACACATGTAACATCTGACCACAAACCTAACTCTAGGGTTTCTCCCCAATAAGTCTGGTAGTAATGATACAGCTGATAAATTACTTTAAGCATCTCCATAATCCATACCCACATGATTAATTTTTTTTTTATTTAGGTTCACAGTTGTACACAGAACAGAGGTGATAAAGAAGACATTAAATCCAACATGGAGACCATTTACAATCTCTGTCAGATCATTATGTAATGGAGATTATGACAGGTATTATAACATTGAAACTGATTATCATTTGATATGAATTTATTTTTTCTCATTTATTAGCTTGTGTGACCCTTTGGCATCACTTGGCTTCCGTTGCTAGCTTTTCACCAAAACGCTGTGTCCTGTGAAACTACTGAATGCAGTTAAATTAAACTTGGCTGGGATGATCCTTGGGTGATCCTCTTTCAAATTTGTATTGGACATTCCTGTGCCTTGCAACTAATGTTGTGTTTTGAAGCAGAAAATTATCTCAAAATAAATTGTTCTTCTTTTTTTTCTTTGCATGATATTGTAATTTTTTAGATTCAGACAATATTTTGTTTAAGGATGAAGACTTTGATAAATGTTGTGGTTGTTACTAAACTACTGTGAATGGTGACTCACTATTTTAATTATTTCTGGGTCAGCCTGTTTGATCATTCTTGTTATTAAGTGTAATTCTATGGAATGGATTCATTAAATTAATTCAATAATATAATGTTGTACATGTGTATTTTTAAAATGGTTCAATTTGTTAAAATTTGGAGCAGATGTCAATATAAATAATTCATGATCTTGATCATTTCTATTTGGGCCATCATGGACGTGATCGTATAGTAGTTGGATTTACAACTACCTATGCAATCAGTGCCTATCACCACTAAAGTTGTGAGTTTGAACCATGTTCGTTCCGAGGTGTACTCGATACAACATTATGTGATAAAGTTTGTCAGTGACTTACGACAGGTCAGTGGTTTTCTCCGGGTACTCAGATTTCCTCCACCAATAAAACTGACTGCCATGATATAACTGAAATATTGTTGAAAGTGGCGTTAAACACCGTAGACCAAACCATTGATTCTATTTTCAGATAATAAAAGGGTTTTGTCTTTTATTTTTCAGATCCATCAAAATAGAATGTTATGATTGGGATGCTGATGGAGGGTAATTAGATAGTGTACTTTGTATTGCATGTAATCAATATATTTGATTGATATGATTTGTGATAGTAGATTGAGAAGTACTGAATAAATAACCAAATATTTCAAATGTTAGCAAATACAAATATAAGAAAATGGATTCCCATTCACTGGTTCACATTTTATATCAATTCCAAGCCAGAGCCCAGATTTCCTTTGGCATTATCCATATATTGTGGTCTTTTTTTGTGTTCAGTGATTTTAGGTAAAAGGAAATAGTTTTTACTGATCGTCCAACATTACTATTGACTTATGCTAAAATTAGGTAACCATGAACAGATCTTAACCCATTTTTGTCTTAAGATTAGGTTTTGATTATTTTTTTGCTAAATATGGTTGTGACATGTCATGTTGATCAAAATTGAGAACTCTATTGAAGCATGATGAAAGAATTTTACCAGATTGTGTCCTAATTTTGTGCAGAAAGTAGATTATACCATAATTTCTTTAAACATCAGAGTGCCACATATATTGAAATTAAAATTGAAATAAGAATGATATTAACACAATTATGTCTGCAACTTTTCAAACAGAATTAATATAAACATTATGTATTAAATAACATTACAATCTGCGGAAGCATAGCAAAATTGGTGTATAATTACCTCTTTTTGCACAAAAGGTAGATTATGGCATATTTATTTTACCTAGCTGTATAGCATAATTAACATGGAAATACTGACAGATACTAGATTATTTTCAAATAGAATTGTGACATAACAAGTAACTTTCACACATTTGAAATAATTGACATTTGATCTAGATTCCATCATGTCAGATACACTTTAGGGTTGAGGTATATTCTTCATATGAATTTTTCAGTTAGACATATGTTTAAATAATTAATTACCCGTTTTATTGTAGTCATGATTTTATTGGTGAATTCCAGACAACTTTAAGAGAGTTATCTAGAGGACCATGTCAGCAAAATATATTTGAGGTAACAACACATAAGATATTGTTTTTAGCATGTATATTCCTGTTGTTTTATGTACCAGTAAACATGACACCGTTGTTCACGAAGAAACAAATCTGATTGGCAGATTCTAATAATAATAATAAAACAATTGACAAAACCATAGACTCTGGAATGGTCTCAGTTCATCACAGATATTTGAAAATTTCAATGCTAATTTTCCAGATTTTTTTCATGTATATACATATTTTCTCTAATATGAATTAATAGGTCCTTTTTCCAATTTTAGTGCATAAGTCCAAAGAAGAGAGAGAAAAAATTAAAGAAGGGAAAAAAGTATCTGAATTCAGGTGTTGTAAGTAGATTTTTTTATCACAGTTTACTGTAATATACAGATTTGACATGCAATAGATATAAGATTTGATCTATTTCTGTTTACAATTTATTTACTTTCAGTCAAATTCATTATGTCAACTGAAATGCTGGGACAAACACTGTTACAAATCTAGGGAAATTAGTTGATCACAAGATGTTTTATCATACAGTATTTGGGTTGGTTTATGGTGTTTAACGCCACTTTCAACAATATTTCAGTTATATCGTGGCAGTCAGTTTTACTTGTGGAGTCTGTATATTTAAGTATTATGGTTTTAGTTTATATTCAGCATTAAAGAACTTATCTAATATAGATTATACATGTATTGTGTTTATTATAGATAGACTTAAGGATTGATCGCAATTTTTGTTCGGTTCATGAAGAAATAACCTCAATCAGGTTGTACACACTGTGTAACCCGCGTTACGCAAAGGTGTGTACAACCTGATTGAGGTTATTTCGAATGAACTGAACAAATAATTTCAATCAATCCTTATAAATTAATTCAAACTTTTTTTGTTATGATATTGAAAAATATATTTAATTTTTCAATAACCTTAACTTTTTAAACCAATCAAAGCATGTATAAAATGACATGTGACTCTAAAATTAATTTATATGAACATGTACAAAATGTACTATCAATTTTTTTTTCAGATTGAATTAATGAGTGCTAAAATGGAAAAAGTTTACACATTCTTGGATTATGTAAGAGGAGGGTATGTAATGTTATTATGGTGTATTTATCACATGCTTACTAATGTCAATATTAAAAAGCAATACTGTAAAAGAACTTAAATAAAAGGATTCAAAATTTCATGGATTGCTGAAAAAATGATATGCTTGTGTGATCTTAAATTTGTGTATTCCTAATTTCCAAAAAAATCAAAACATAAAGAAATTGTGTTATTTATAAATAGTTCTCATAAATGGAAAGAAAACATTGTACTTCTTTGGGGTCTTAAATTTGTGGATGGGTTGACCCATAAAATCCACCAAAATTGAATAAAGAGTATCTCTAAGTAAATAGAGAAACTTCTGATTTCAGCTGTGTAACATCTACATCTGTATTACTATAAATTTTGATAACACTGTGAAAAAGAGAACTTTATTAAATATACAGCATTGGGGGGATTTCCTGCATACTTTCTTTTTTTTACAACTATCCGATAATATTTGTTGTTAAATCTTTAATTGAGGACTGTTTTGGTGTTTATAAAGCCTTATATTATCATTAATGTTTTACTCTTCCTGTTTCAGATGTGAGTTAAATTGTTCATTTGCTATAGACTTCACAGCCTCTAATGGAGATCCTAAGTCACCCTCCTCACTACATTACATGAATCCATACAGACCAAACTCTTACCAGACGGCATTAAGATCTGTTGGAGACATCATTAAAGATTATGATACGTTAGTATTTACTCTGTTGTCCTGTCAGACATAACACCACTTACATAACTTTATTGTACTGTAACTGTCCATTCACTTGATAAGTCTATTGTAACTACCCTTATCACATACTTTACACCACTTAAAAACTCTATTGTAACTGCCCTCATCACAGACTTTACACCACTTAAAAACTCTATTGTAACTGCCCTCATCACAGACTTTACACCACTTAAAAACTCTATTGTAACTGCTCTCATCACAGACTTTACACCACTTAAAAACTCTATTGTAACTGCCCTCATCACAGACTTTACACCACTTAAAAACTCTATTGTAACTGCTCTCATCACAGACTTTACACCACTTAAAAACTCTATTGTAACTACCCTCATCACAGACTTTACACCACTTAAAAACTCTATTGTAACTACCCTCATCACATACTTTACACCACTTACAAACTCTATTGTAACTGTCCTCATCACAGACTTTACACCACTTAAAAACTCTATTGTAACTGCCCTCATCACATACTTTACGCCACTTACAAACTCTATTGTAACTGCCCTCATCACATACTTTACGCCACTTACAAACTCTATTGTAACTACCCTCATCACATACTTTACACCACTTAAAAATTATATTGTAACTGCCCTCATCACAGACTTTACACCACTTAAAAACTCTATTGTAACTGCCCTCATCACATACTTTACACCACTTACAAACTCTATTGTAACTACCCTCATCACATATACTTTACACCACTTAAAAATTCTGTTGTAACTAACCTCATCACATACAGTCAAGCTTGCCCTAACGGTCACTTGAAATAAACGGTCACCTCTCTTTTCCGGTCACTGCCAGGTCCCCCTGTGGATTTTTATGTAATAAATTAACTTTCATTAACGGTCACTTCCTTTACGTGGCCAACGGCCAGAAAAATATGTCCCAATAATGTTAAAATACCTATTTTAGCGGTCACAAATATTTTTTTTGTCGCTTGCGGATAGCATTCGTGATTAACACAGTATTGATTTTTGCTACACGTGGAACTCCCGCGCTGAGGAAAAACGCCGAGTGATACGAATAATATCCGGTTATTAATCTGTTTGACACCTTTACAGGTAAATAATTAAGGTGTTGATGATTATACAACAATTATCCTCTGATTGACAGTTATTTGGGGATAAGGAAGTAAGTTTGTGGCACACTCTTAGATGATTGAAAGTGTGATAGCGGCAACTAAAATAGTTATAAACCGTTGTGCAAACACTAGTCGGAGGACAACCTTTGATGTCGAGGAAAACTTCTTATTTGATCAAACAATGAATTCATCTCGGATTGAGGTGTTATGGCTTGTTTGGGACCAAACCCGATGGTAGTATTATTTAAGGACTAAGTTCCAGGATGGAATTGATAAACCATAAAAATTATAGATCTAATCTGTGACTTTTTAAAAATTAAGTGTAAATTCTGTGACATCGTACATCATACATGTGATGAATAGTGACTTTTTAATTTTAGTGCTCTATGACTTTATTGTTCAGAACATTCTGTCTTCATTGTTATTGCTTTGTTATAACCTTATGATTATGAATAAATTATAAATACAGTTTTTATCCTTCATTCATCATATGAAACACTACTTAAAGAAACAACATGAGTGGGAAAAGTTCTCGAGATGTTGCACAGATAATGGGCGTTGGAAGAACGCAAATCCAACAGATTATTAAAAATATTTATTATAAGTCGTATTAAAGTCTTAAATTTATTGATTCACCAATCAAGGGCCCACAGGGGGCATATACAATATTATATATACACACATGTACATATATATGCAAAGCCACCTGATGAGTACCCTTGGCAGGGACGAAAGTTTTAATTCCGGAATATTTGTAATACTTAAAAAAATGTGAACCTTGAATTACAGGTCACCTTTATTAAGTAGCCAGTTTTTGCCGGCCCTTAAGTGGCTGCTTAAATCAAGTTTGACTGTACTTTACACCACTTACAAACTCTATTGTAACTATCCTCATCACATACTTTACACCACTTAAAAATTCTATTGTAACTACCCTCATCACATACTTTACACCACTTAAAAATTCTATTGTAACTGTCCTCATTACAGACTTTACACCACATAAAAATTCTATTGTAACTACCCCCATCACAGACTTTACACCACTTAAAAACTCTATTGTAACTGCCCTCATCACAGACTTTACACCACTTACAAACTCTATTGTAA
>MJUT01040894.1:43469-67157 GCA_002080005.1 Gigantidas platifrons | reverse complement strand
TTCATATAAAATTGTTGTAGTGTATCTGTTAGTAAATACACCTGAAAAACTTCACACTCGTGAATTATTCTTGAGTCTATTTCATTGGTCACATTACAAAATTCTTATGCTGATATCAAATAGTCAGATTTTATCTTTCATTGCTATTGAAAATACTAAATACAAATCAATTATGGAACAAATCAAAACAATGGTTTTCATATGACAGATGATAGAGAAGAAACAAGTGTAATCAACTGCTTTAACATTCATTGTGAATAAGTACATGTAACGGGTACATACAATGTGATATAGTACAACAAAGAGTTCAAAGTAGGATTCAGAAACTGTAGATCACAGACAATGCTAACACTGATGGTCAAATTGATTACGTTTCTGATGGTCAAATACAGCAAAACTGTAAAACAAAATGTCTCACTGATCATTACTGTATAAAATTGTGATTGTTACAACATCTCAAGAAGGGCTGCTGTGGTTGTGATCATATGGTAGCTTGATTCACAACTACCTGTGCAATCAGCACCTATCACCACTAAAGTTGTAAGTTAGAATCCTGCTCATTGCTCCACCAATAAAACTAAACGCCACGATATATCTGAAATATTGTTGAAAGTGGCGTAAAACACCATAACTCCAGCAACAGATCTAAATTGTCAGGATTAAAATAGTGACTATTAAGATATATATGTTTATGATCCATTACATATATTTATATATTTCAGTTTGTGCCTATGAGAAATTTTACTGGACGCAGTGGAGACAGTCCAGCTAATATTCAAGCCATGTTAGCTAAAGAGGTTCTAGAAGAAATACCAGACCAATTCTTATCCTACATGAAATCAAGGAATATAAAACCTAAACCTCCTCTACAGAGACAGCTTACCATATCATCAATCACATCACTGCCTCCTTCAGAACTATGATCAAGTATATTAGAGTGACAGATCCAACTTTTATATCTTTTAACGTTGTCCTAAAACGAGTGTTCATGAGTAGGAAATGTTAGAAGTGTTTATGACATAATAACGGAGCCTCTACTTCAGTATATTCCATTAATGTAAAGGAATTTTTTTGTCTCACCAACTGTAGAGTCATATCCCCAGATATTGTATAGGAAGCATAAAGATCTATTACTTTTCATATCTATGAACAAAAATTAGTTATGGTTTAAATATGAGACAACAATTGGTTATGGTTTAATTATGAATTAGGCCATGCAAAGTTAATTACTTGGTTCTCGGGCCCTTTTTTGTCAAAATTGATGAGGGAGGGCAGCATTTTTTTTTTATCCTTTTACTGCTGTAAAAAGTGATGAGGGAGGCATTTTTTCTTCTTTTTTTTTTGTGAAAAATATGGCAATGTATAAATCTTTTCATTACTTTATTGAAAATTTCAATTTTATTTCTTCCGATGGTGGCAGAAACATCACAAGTGGTTAATTTTTATGGAAACGTCCAATCCGCTGGTCCCAACGTACCATTTTTTATCCCCGTAAACAATTCCAATAAGGTACAAGCTTCGGAGAAGCCCCCTATTATGTTTCCTGGTAAAACTGGCAAACATTTGTGCCGAATTTGCACAGAAACGATTGACATTTTGTCTAAATGTCAAACGGAAACACGTTTTTTATTTATACATTGTCATAACGATGCTTTAAATCTCATTTAAGCATGATGCGTTTTAAAGCATTTCACCGACCACGCGATATAAGAGAAAAACGGATAAACGGATGCGTTTGTTTTTTCCGTACGGACAGCGCTACCGCATTTAAATTTTTTTTTTTACTATTTTTGCAAAAAAATCGGCAATGCGGCGACGAATTTCCACATGTGGGCGGGCCTGAGAACCAAGAAATTAACTTTGTATGGCCTTAAAGAAAAAAAATGACTAAAATCAACATTATGTAAAATATCAAAGATGTCCGTTTTACTAATTTTGACATGACCCATTTATTTGTATGTATGGAAGTTATAGAGAATTAGATAATATGTCATAATAATTAAATTAATGTGTGATTTAACACTGAAAAACGATGGTGGTTAGAGTAAGATCAACCTCATTATCACATTTCCCTACGCATATATATAGCGTAAGCTTGCCAAGTCGTTTACAAAATGTCATAACACAGTGGTTGGAGTTTTTTTTTATGACACAGTAGCTAACTTGAACTTATCAAGCTCCTTACCTCACATAACACTAGATTGTCTCGATATAAGTAAAATATCATAACCCTTAACCACAAAACACCATATATATGCTTTGCAATCGATATAAGTAAAATATCATAACCCTTAACCACAAAACACCATATATATGCTTTGCAATCTTACCATCAAAGGTTAGAAATGCAATACAAATATTATTGCTATATATTTGGTCAAAGATCTGCTGCTCAACGGAATATGAACCTGACAGGCTCGTTCTCTAAAGCCACAAGAGGGAGTTGAACTCATGAACCTTAGCAGTGATAGCCACTGGTTGCTCAAGTCAATGTAATTTCTACTACATTTTGTACTTTACAATTTTGGCAATGGCTACCCCATTTTGTACTTTGTTACCACAAACCAAATACATTATATCAGAGTTTCCAGCTTTTCGTTTTTTGAAACTAGAATATATGCTAAATTTGTACGACCCACTTGACTACTTTGTAAGCCCCATGTTGTCAGATGAGACGAGTTGTGATAATGTATGTCGAGACCTACAAAACTGATGTTATTGTTTTTATTGGTACAAATGTAATATCATATTGTGATTGACATCACTGAGTGATAGTTTTTAGTATCAGAGTCAGTTCGTTGATACTGATGGTATAATTCTGACAAATTGCCTATAAGACTTTAGAAGACATTCAGTAATGTTTTGTACTTATATAAAATATGAAATATATGTGTATATTCCTTGGAAAAGGATTGACTATTTTATGATTTTATTTAATTGTTGACCAATGTTATATATTATCTTTTATAATAAAGGAACTTTTTATACCCCTGACACTTAACGGTGTGGTGTGGACTACATAATTTGTCATAGATTGATGTTTATGAATAAAATTTATCAATAAAATGCTGAAAATTTCTGAGTCAGTGATCATCATTTTAAATCGTATAAAATTAATTAAACTTTATTAGAGAAATTTTGCATTTACTGCAGAACAAAATGTTACTTTTGTTTAATTTGTATGTTTATTACATTTAACATCATGTGCCAATTTCCACACAATTTCAACCTCTTAGTAACATTCTTTTCATTAGTAAGATATCCCATTTGAAAGGTCATTGAAGATGGGACTTTCGGATCATATTTCTATCTTCTACCTCAAATTTTTTTGACTTTTATTTTTCATTAAGGTTATTTAAAGTACTTATATCTCTATTATATCATCTTAGAATCTCACAAAACTGTATTTAATCCAAAAAAAAATTTAAAATTACAGAAAGTTGACATGAATTTGCATGAAATATTTCTGGACATTAGGCAGCCAATAATCAATCAATAATTTCAGAAAGGAATTTGGATATTTTTATTTTAATATCTTCTAGGTTTACCTATTTAATCTAGAACAACTTCATCATATTTACATAAAACTTCATGAAACTATGTCATAGACTTCTCATGGTAAAAATATTTGAAATTAGAAAATAAATTTGTATGATATCTATGTTTAGCCATTTTGAACTAAAAACTCCTTAGTCATACTCCTGACAAAATAAAGAGCAAAATATCAACAAACAAGTTCTCCATTTTTTATCGGAGCATAGTTATAAGTATATGGAGAATATAAAAATTAGGCACATTGTCCAAGGTGCCTGGGTGGCTGAGTGATGAAGGTCACCGACTACTGATGTCAACCGTAACACCACTGACATGAGTTTATGCCCAAGATACCCTTGTCAAGTTTCCAGATACCCACTCAAGGCTGTGATTGGTAGTCAGTTCATTTTAATTGTCTAGGCATTCTTCAGATAAGTATAGTAGTAAAAAAAATAGCTGAAAAAATGTTAAAATACTCATAATTCAAACCATATAGTAGTCATCAAAGACTTCTTGTCTAGAAAATATGGCATTTATTTTGCTTTATCTGGTTCAGATAATCTCCTAGAATTCAACAAGATTTGAAAAAATCTTTATCAAAGATTACAGATTACTTATTCAAATGTAAACACATTTTGAACAATAATTTTTATTTACTGTTACTGTTACCCTTATTGGCAACTCTTAAATGTTTGGAAGCTTTTTTTTTTATAACTGTATGGCATTGCTTTATATTTGTTGGCATTTAGTTAACTAGTTTTTCTATGTATCAGGCAATAAAGACACAGGAATTCTAAAGGGTTGTATATTTAAGAAAGCCATGGATATTTGACTGTGTGCATGGTATTGTGCCTGTAAATATTTTACTGTTATAATACTGACTTGTCGTACATCATTAGACAATCATGTCTTCCATCTGTTATCACAATTATAATGTGGTGATTTTAGTGCATGCATGATCATTGGATGATCTTATAAAATAAAATGAAGATTTTACATGTTTTTAGGCATATCAAGATGGTTACCACCATTGAACACACTGTAACATGTGCCAAACTGTTTGGTTCATAATTTCGTATTTTTATTTAATTCGGGTAAATGATACAAACTCTTAAGAGCCATTAATTTTGTTTTGGTAGGATTTACATTCCATTTGGAAGTTTATTATCCATGTATTACAGTTTATTAAATGTTTATATTTTAGAAAGCAAGCAAATAAAATGCTATTGCTTGGTAGTTTAACAAAAAAATTGTAGAAGAAAATTCCTTGTAAGTTTAATAATGTAATCTGTTTTAGTAAGATAAAGTATGTAAATTGTTTTTATTTTCTCGAAAAAAAAATGTCTATATACGAACTCAGTTGTTTGAGCTGCTATCACAATATTGTTGACTATGGAAACGTTTTTAGATATTTTTATATAGATGTAATGTTATTATTATAAAAATAGGCACAACCTTTATATGTTGTTACATGTAAATTAAAATATTATTCTAAAGGTTGTTCAATTAAAACAGATCATATCATACCTTTAAAAGTCATTTGTCATGTATCTATTATCAGTTTCTGCTCCACTAGTGGTACCCATCTTGGTAACTATATTCAAAATTTAATATGGAGGTTTGAGATAATTTCATGACATGGAGAGTTCAACTTTTATTGAGGATTTCAAAGAAATTGATTGTTAATATTCTGCTAAAACAAAACAATTTAGTTTTAATGCAAAGTAATTTTAGAGAAAAAAAAATAAAAGAGAATTGGAGTTGAAAAATTATTCTTGCCCTACCTTATGTAAAACAGATTCCATGACAACCAATTTGTTTACCTATGTCAAGCTCATTCCCATAGTTATCAGGTTTTGTTTTGTTATAACACTTATATAGAAATTTATATGTGATTTTTAACCTTTTTTTATTTACTACCAGTATATCTTTGTATTTAATTGTTTTATCTGTATTTTGAGATTATTTGTAATAAATATAGAAACATTCTTAGTTTCCTGCTGATTACATATTTAAATATCTATCTGTGGCCACATTGTGAGAAGTTGCCATGGTAATTTCACATAAAAAAATGCATAGCTATGAAGGTTGTTGTTGTGAAGTCAAGTTTTAGCAAGCCACATTATTACTATATTAAAGACGTCTTCAGCTTATTTACCTCTGAAATGGTTGGCCATGGTGTGGAACTTTTATAATTTACATATATCTAAAGGTTGAAAAAGGGCAGTAACTCTGTCATAATTGGTCTGTTTGAAATATCATCATAATATGCATGAGTGCATACTCATATCAAAACAAGATAGGTACCAAATATTGAATGTAAGAAGACTAGTTTCCCACTCAAGAATATGGAACAGACATACAGAATATAGTACATGTATTTAAAAAGTTTGAAAAGGAGTTGTAACACCCATAGAACGAGTTCATTTGGAAAATAGTGATAAAGTGCACATGTTCATATTATACCATGGCACCATACCAATTTTGAGCTGGTTTTATCTGTAGGAACAAGACTAATTGCCCATGATATACAATGAGACATATACATATTGACTAATGGAAGGACAGGGACAATCCTCTATGCAAACCACTCGATGACAGTGGGGGTATAAAATAGAAATATTAACATTATGTAAAAACAATTACTATTTCAATAGTGCTGTTACCTTCTTCTTTGGTGCAAAATAAGTCACAATTAGGAGAAAAGATGTACTGGTATGTGAGGAGTTCTACAGAGATTTTGCATTATACCCCCAGCAAACAAAGTTTGGGGGGTATATAGGAATCACCCTGTCTGTCCGTCCATGTACCTTGTAAGTGCAACTCCTCCTAAATGGCTTTTTGGATTTTTATGAAACTTTACACACTTGCAGTACACTACCTGCAGATGTGCATGAAGGAATATGGTTGCTGTCCAAAATTTAAAAGGGGAGATAATTCAACTTATACTTTCACGAGAAAGGGGGGGGAGGCATGTACCTTATAAGCGCAACTCCTTCTAAACTGCAAGCGGGGGGTATCACTCAAGTGAGGTCACTCACAGTTCTAGTTTTGTCTTGATCCCTCAAACACATGCCCACCAATGGCAATTCTTGTTTCTGATTTACTGATTTAAAAAAATCTCAGAAACTACATGTCTGAACTCAAAGAGGACACATTGATGATAACATAGAGACTGACTGGAGCTGATCGGACAAGTTCCATGTAGAAACTCCATATGAACCTATAAACTGAATTTTGAATCTCGACTGTTTATGATTATGGAGGAGATAGATACAAAAGATGGAAACCCTCATTTTTTGGCATTTTTCACCGAATGTTATCTTCACTTCTAAGGAAATTATGTTTGCCATAACATTTCACGGTCACCACCATGACTTGGTTGACCATTATGGAATATCTGTATCACAAATGACCACGGATATCAGGCCTGTACCCAGCCTATTTTGGAGGGGGTGCCAATCTTGTTTGGAGAGGGGTTTGGGGGCCACCTAGGCCCCCAATCGGGTCCAGGGCGAAGCACGGTGAGGGGTCCAGGGGAGCGCAGAAGAGAAATAGGAAAAATGAGGGTTAAAATACAATCTCCTAGATTACATTTTCCAGTTTCAAAATTTTAGTAACTTCCATGACTTAATATGATTACATTTTATTAAGTCTCCGAAACGTTGTTTGGAGACTTATTGTTATTGCTCCGTTTCTTATTATTATTATTCTCCTTTCTTTCTTTGCGACATGAACGTGTCCACGACAGATCTCAGGAACTACTGGACAGAATTTCATGAAACTTGGTGGAGTTATAGTTATGTTTCTAGTTGGTCCTAAAGTTATCAGCTTTGTGGTAAAGGGGATTAAAGTCATATTTTGAGGGGTTCAAAGGGGATGGGGTTTACTACAGAATCCTATGGGAAAGTTGAAATTTCATACATTAATGTTGATAACTTCTAAATGGATAATGATAGAGGCCTAAAAATTGACATAGTGATAGGTCACTATAGTATTAGAGGAGCAAGTATTTTCAAAATTTTGGCCATTTTCAAAATGGTCGCCAAACCATGGGAAAAAAACGGCGACGTTTGGGAGACTTTCGGTAACAGCATCCTGTTACTATCATATCTTGTTTCCTTTAGATTTTTCTCCATTTCTTACCATTGGTATTGTAAGTACATAAGTTGTAAGATAACATATAAAATTTACCTAACCTATTCCATTTGTTAGCCCACATGCATTAATTTTCTTCCTTGTCTATGCATATACAAAACAGCTGTGAGATAAACCTTGCAAAATATTACTGTGTTACATCATATTCAAATATACTAATGCTTGTTATTTCTTGTTTATTTTATACATTATCAGATTATTATGGATCACACTGCACTGATAGACATTTGGGATACATCAGTTGGTAGCCCAGACAAAAATTTTAGTAGCCCAAACCTATATAAATATCTAAAATAAATCCCAATTTCTAGTAGCCCAGACAAATTTTTAGGGGCCTTGGCCGACTGGGGCCCCGCTAATTTCCATCCCTGAATCACAGTCTGAATTACGAAATATTCATTCTTTTCACTTATTTGTAGTGTATTTAGACCTACATGTATATGAACTCAGTTTGTGTAATGGACAATTTGTGTGTGTTTTAATATCCCCTCTTGACGAAAGTCAGGGGTATATAGGGATCCTCATGTCCGTCCGTCACACTTTTGGTTTCCGGATGATAATTAAAGTACCACTCAACAAAATCTTTTCAAACTTTAAAACAATGCTGTGGACCATTAAATACAGGTCCAGTTCGATTACGATGTATTTCGCATTTACCGTTCCAGAGTTATGGCCATTTTTCTCTTAGAAAATAGGGACTTCTTAGGTTTCCGGATGATATTTAAAGTATGGCTCGACCAAATCTTTTCAAACTTTAACACAATGCTGTGAACCATTAAATACAGGTTAAGTTCGATTACGGTGTATTTCACATTTACCGTTCCTGAGTTATGGCCCTTTTTCTTTTAGAAAATAGGGACTTTTGAGGTTTCCGGATGATATTTAAAGTATGGCTCGACCAAATCTTTTCAAACTTTAACACAATGCTGTGGACCATTAAATACAGGTTAAGTTTGATTACGGTGTATTTCACATTTACCGTTCCTGAGTTATGGCCCTTTTTCTCTTATAAAATAGGAACTTTTTAGGTTTCCAAATGATATTTAAAGTACCGTTTAACATAATCTTTTCAAACTTTAACACAATGCTGTATATCATAAAATACAGGTTAAGTTTGATTATGGTGTATTTCACATTGACCGTTCATAAGTTATGGCCCTTTTCCTCTTAGAAAATAGGGACTTTCTCGGTTTCCGGATGGTATTTAAGGTACGACTCAACCAAATCTTTTCAAACTTTAACACAATGCTATGTACCATAAAATACAGATTAAATTCGATTATGGTGAAATTGACACTTACCGTTCATGAATTATGGTCCTTTTTCTCTTAGAAGATAGGGACTTTAAAGGTTTCTGGATGAAAATTTGGAATGCGGGTGTATCTGTGATCACCAGATCAACTTTCTCTATGTTTTTTGGTTTTTTTTTTTGGACAAAATGGACCAAGGACACTAAAATTTGCTTATAAAAAGTTATTTCGTCTTCTTACATTCGTTCGAAATGCAGAGATCTGTAACTTGCTGTGTCAAATATGTTTTTAATTGAGGTGTCTGTCTATGAATCTCTGTAAAACATACCACTGATCATGACTTGTAAGATAAACTAAGCATAAAACGAATGCGGGATTCATTGACATTTCCGTGAAGACAAGCGAAGTTTTAACATCAATATTCAACTTTATTAGTAAATGTTTCAGATAAAGTTCGACTTTAATAGTGCTTGATCCGAAGTTATAACAAATTTCAACTTTATTAGTAAATGTTTCAGATAAAATCCGACTTTAATAGTGCTTGATGGTTTTCACAGAGGGGTGCGAATGCACCCCTCGCACCCCCCCTGTGTACAGGCCTGGATATGTTCCATTTGTCGCAAACACTTCCCAGTTCTTTCCTCATTCATGACTTATCACCTGGTTTGTAACTAGATTAACATGACGGGTGGAGCAGGAACTGCTTACCTTCCGGAGCACCTGAGTTCACCCCCGGTTTTTAGTGGGGTTCGTGTTACTCGATCTTTAGCTTTATATGTATGTTTTGTAGATCGTTGTTTGTCCTTTTGTACTTTTTCTTTTGGTCATTGTGTTGTCTGTTCTTTTTTGATATACAGATTCTGATTGTCCTTTTGGCATCTTCAGACTTTTTCTTTTTAATGTTAAAAGATTAAACCATTCTAATGTCAGTGAATATAAAAACACAAAAATACAATGACTTTATCCTCAAATTTTAATGTCTGGTGATAAAAAATACATTACAATATATTATCATCATTCATAATCATTTTTTTTTTAGGAACCGATATATCGGTGGCGTAATGGTTAGCGTGCTCGCCTCGAGTGCGGTAGATTGTGGGTTCGAGCCTCGGTCGGGTCAGACCAAAGACTATAAAATTGGTATTTGTTGCTTCTCTACTAAGCATGCAGCATTTAAGAGAAAGAGCAAAGACGGAATCAGAATAATGTGTCCGAGTGGAGCGACATGTCTACCCGCAGACTGTTGTTTCAGTGACCTAGCACTATAAAAATCCAACTCAGCATGTTGGTCTAGAACAAAGTGGACCTCATCATCATTTCATTGAAAATTAACTTGTTCTCGCCATGATATAGCTGAAAAATTGCTGAATTGGCATTAAACAACAATCACTCATTCACTCACTTTTTTTAGGAAATTATTTTCTACTATAATGTAGTACACATTCATGAACTTGAATTACATGAAAACTTTGGTTCTTGTGGAAATGAAAGACAATAAATTCCAAACAGACATGTGTTTTGTCCTTAATAATCTCAGGAAACTTTCCATCTACATAACTCAATACAACATTATGTGATAAAGTTTGTCAGTGACTTGCAATAGGTCAGTGGTTTTCTCCGGGTACTCCAGTTTCCTCCACCAATAAAACTGACAGTGTCGCTATAACTGAAATATTGTCGAAAGTGGCATTAAAGACCATAAATCTAAACCTAACCTACATCTACCTTTAATATTAACTGACATCATTTAACCATATGACAGCAGAAATAAAACATGAAGATAAGACAAATAAAAGTCATCTGTCATTTTATTATTTTAATTTAAATATTAAAGAAGTCACTGTATTTCCTACTTTTCCCCCAAACATAAAACTCGGTGTCTTTATCATGTCATGTAGTTGGAAATCTGTAAATAGAAGTATTAAAAACATAATATATTACAGCTATAAAATGTATAATTTCAATTGTTATCCTTTTTCCAATATAATCTACAAAGATTATTAATATTTACTTACTAGTATATCTAGAGAAATGTGATGATAACCTCCTCCTGCATACTCTATAGAACATATATAGTGAAAATTATCTAAACCAAATCTGGAATACACTGAAATCCAGTGTAAGCCAGACTTTAAAAAAAGTCCCAATGTA
Organism: Gigantidas platifrons; assembly: GCA_002080005.1. Taxonomy (NCBI): domain Eukaryota; kingdom Metazoa; phylum Mollusca; class Bivalvia; order Mytilida; family Modiolidae; genus Gigantidas; species Gigantidas platifrons. The sequence continues at coordinate 56,064 of MJUT01040894.1, read as the reverse complement.
GGAATTCTTTGTTATTTTAACCTGTATATACCTGTCTATAATGAAAACAAAAACTGGTGTGAAGGAGGTTGGGCTTAAAACCGGTTTCATTGTACTAAAGTCAACTCTTGAAAGGAAAGAAATATAATATACTATCACTGAAGTTTTTAAAGTAAGAATGAAAGTATTAAACAAATCATCATTTTCATTTTAATAAAAAAAAATCATGTAATTGTTAAAGATTCTGGTAAAGTTTAGTATATTTGTTGTAGATAAAAATAATGAGATGTGCTTATAATACCTTGAAATAAATAAAACAAATCATTAGGATAAAGTTACAGTTTAAATATCATCTCATTTTAGTCTAAAATGTAGCAGTTTTAGCTAGTCTATCTTTAGTACAAGGCAGATATCATGAAGGTTAAAGTTGTTGGGTATGATTTTGAAAGGAGAAAACCAAAGGACTATTCTAGGTTAATTTGAATTAAATTAGTTCAATGATTTCAGAGGTGAAGATTATGAAATTAATTCTAGTTAAAATCAGCTTAATTTATGCATTTCGACAAAATGCATAAAGTTTTTAAAAAAATGTAACATATGTCATGCCTTTTATTAAAATGGAATTGCTGTATAAATTTCAACTGCTTTGGTGTGAAAATGTACCTTTATTGGGTCTGTGGGTCTGTTTTACATGTGATCTATTTATAGTAACAGTTGGATGTTGGCAGGATCAGCGGATATCATTTTGAAAGTAGACAACATAGGGATGATTCAGTCAAATTCTTGCTCAAATTGACCCAGTAGTTTCAGAGAAGATTTTCGAATATTTTTTGTTTAAATTGGCTTTAATTGCCTATTAGCAAAATTTTTCAAAATTACAAAATCACCATTAAAACTGACCCCTATGATATAACTGAAATATTATTGAAAGTGGTGTTAAACACACTAACCATGGTAACAGTACTCAAAAGCATAAAGCTACAGTTTAATCTTACAGTGCAGCAGTTTTGGCCATTTTAAGAAATTTCTATTTTTAGTAATGGTAACCATGTTGGATGGAGATCACAGCTGTTTGATAGAATTTTGAAAGGAGACCACATAAGGAATATCTTTGCCAAGTTTGAATTAAATTTGAATTAAATTTAATTTGATAGTGGTTTCATAAGAGTAGTCTATTCAATTACCTTTGTAATAGCGAAACCCATAATACATGTCATACTTTTCATTAAAATGGACATACTGCAGTGGGCCGGGGGTTCAGAATGTCGTCCTTTGATGGGTAGATATCCTTCCGAAGGCAAATGCTAATGGAGCTCCTATGAATATCTGACTGCAGACTATTGGCCACTAAATAAAGTTTATATGTTGAGTTTCCGCTTGTGATTGTTCCTGACTGAGTGCCCAATAAATCTGCGGACAGTACCTCACGAGTCTCAGATTGTTTGCATGTATATATACTAGAACAATTGAAAGTTAATGATTTATTATGCTTAACAATATAAGTTGAATACGATTATAACAATAAGAATATAGTGACAATGTGGTTACTATGGCGTCTCTACTCTACAATCGACCAGAAATAAATTAAAGTTAGTATTTTGCTGGCACTCACAGTAGCTCAAAATTGGTATACTCTGGTACAATAAAATATGGGGAAACGGGCGTAATATAAATGTTATATATATATATATATATATATACCTATCACATATTTCAAATATACTCTTAACTATGTATTCATACTATATTCAATAAGTGCGAAAATATGAGTGTGTCGACATGTACAGCGTGTCGTGGTTTCGGCCGTAAAAGTGTAGTTTATCTAGGTTCAGATAGTTCACCAGTTAGATAAATAATATACAGTTCCTCAAATGTATCAATATACACTACATGTTAACTTATTTATAAACCACAGATATTGCCTTGTGTAGATAAATGTCTTTATTGGCGACACGGTTATGGTATCCTCACGGCGACACGGTGAACGCAATTAATATATGATTATATATATAGTGTCTTGACGGCGACACGGTGAATACAATTAATATGTTATTATATTTATAGTTTCTTGACGGCGACACGGTGAATACAATTAATATGTTATTATATATATAGTGTCTTGACAGCGACACGGTGAATACAATTTATATACAGGTATTATTATGGTATCTTGACAACGACACGATATAACTTCTGTTTTCTACTGACAAATAGTCCACAGGTTGGTGGTCCCGATACCAAAGAGGATTGTCGTACAGACAATATTCTTCTTAGAATATGTTTAAACTGCTATATGGCAATGTATCCGGATAAATAGAATACTATTTTGGGTAGTAAAGTCTACGACACGGTGTGTGTCGCCCCTGATATATGATGTAAGAAAAGTGTCAAAATTGTATGTAAATGCCGACTTCTATTGACTTTCTATATGGATAAACTGCAGTGTGTGTCCAATAAAATGCGACACTATGCTAACCTTCAAATTTAACGTAGAGCTATTGGATTCCTAATACTGTGTGTCGATATACTGGTTTGAGACTCTTTATAAGTATTTGAAAATGGCGCTCAGCAAAGACAAGACTGAACCCGAGTGTGCTTCACTTCGGAATTTATACCCATACGACACGACGCGACACTCCCTTAACATACAAATAACGTGACATTAAGACACTCTCGTGACGTCATTTATGTCTGAACACTTGCAATGATTCCCATGATGCATTGCGTGTAAATATGACAACAATGGCGTCAAACACTGTACTACGGCAAAGTGTGTCGGAAGATGAAAACGTAAATAGGACTTGTTTAAGGTATGGGGAAATAACATAAAAGCTACTGTGATGGACCAACAAACATAACGGATAAGGTAATAGCTTATTATTATCTCCGATAACAGTGTACAGTAAATGAGAACATGAAAGGGGGTAAGTGACGACACGGTGAGAGTTCAAAGGAAAATACATGTTAAACAACATCCCAATTATAAGGATAACTCTCCCTATTTACACAATTATAATACAAATTATTTACATATAACATCAACCAATGATGATATAACCGATCCCTAAACATAGTACGGGAATGAGGATCTAGAAGGGTTACTCTATAATTTTTTTTTTCACTACGGCCATGACCACTTCAATACCATTCAAATTTCAGCTCATTTGCAGGATAAATGTGGCTTTATTGGGTCTATAGATTTAATCTATGTAATAGCAGCCATGTTGGATGACAGACGGGATCATCATATACATTTTTGAAAGTAGACCCCCTAAGAATGATTCAGACCAACTTTGGTTGAAATTGTCTGAGATGTTTCAGAGGAGAAGATTATCTTAAAAAACAGTTTATACCTTGCAGATGGACAGATGTCAAGTGATGGAAAAAGCTCACACGAATCACTGGATATCTTAATTAAACATTTTTCTTCTGAAAAATTATGTAAACCATTTTAATTCTAACCTGAGCCAAAAAACTCCAGCAGCTGATCATGTGTCCAGTTACATGATGTTATGATGAAGAGACTGTCCATTGTCATTAAACTCTTCAGTGTTTGGAGGTAGGATTTTCGTGCTGAGAATTCATCAGATGGTATGAGACTAATAGCATCATAAGTACCTTTATCGACACAGACTTTATATTTCCTACCCAGACATGTATATTTTGAATTTGCATCATCACAAATTAAATCTGCTACCTAAAGAAAATTAAACATAACTATAGATTTAAGTTTTAAAACATAAACAAAAAATCTAACAATTTTGCAATAAACTTTCCAGGCGAATTGATAAATATATTTTCTGTATATTGAAATACCCATTCATCTTGCACAACTGGTGAATGCCCCATTTGAAGGGCTTGTACCCAATAGCAGAGACCCTATTTATATACCCTAAGGTTCTTTTGCGGTTTCAGAATTTTGTGCATATAGGCATCTTATTTACTGCTACATTGACTATAAAAATCAGTCATTCCACAAGTTAAATTGAAAGAAATAATGGGCCACATGAGAAAATTCATATTCTTCTTTTTCCTTAAAACAGCCATCATAGAATGAAGGACTACATTTTTAATGGAGACCCTAACATCACATTCCATATTTTGTCAAAATTGGAGAAGTGCAATGTAACTCTTTCAAAAGAGACATAATTTTTTTTTTCTTCAAATAAAATAATTGTAATTCATCTTTGCACTTTATCAAGATACCATACATTGAATTTAATCAGCTTAAAATGTAGAAATTTGTGATTACTTGAAGAAATTACTATTTAAGTAATGGCAGCCATTTTGGATAGATGGTAAGATTTTAAGTCATAATTTTGAAAGATCACAACAACAAATATTGATTTCCATTTTCTGAATGGTTTGATAATATTTGTAAGTGAGCAATGGACAAAGTGAGGGCAAAATGGTCTCCCCTAACATACCTTAAAAGTTACCCTTTCTATTCAAATATGAAAAGTCATTAACAATGTAACATGATTATTAGTCTATAAGATTTTTTAATAAATATCAGTTATTTTCATATAAAACAATAATCAATATGATGACTGAAAAACAGTTGGCAAAACCAAGTACAAATGTATATGAATATCTCAATTATTATTGTTAACATTTGTATATAAATAAATTTGCAGCAAATGCTTGAATTTGATTGGTTAGAATTTTGTATCCATCATGTCATAGATCAAATTTTTAACCGGAAGTCACATGTTGGGGTCTCAATTGAGAAAATTTGTAATTTTAATTCTTTTTAAGCTATTATTATCCATCAAAATATTTTTAGGACAAGAAAAAAAATAATTAGGAATTAATTTATAAGGATTGATCACAATTTTTTGTTCGGTTCATTCGAAATAAACTAAAAAATGTGGTACACACCCAGGTGACCCTTGCGTAACCAGCTTCACAGGTTACCCAGTGTGTACCACATTTTTTAGTTTATTTCTTCATGAACCGAAAAAAATTGAGATCAATCCTTAAATGCATTTTTTGTAGCCAATACAGACAGACAACTTTCAGAAAATAAATACTAGACGTATCATCATGGCAGTGATCATATTGTAGTTGTATTTACATCTGTAAATAAACTCAGATCTTTTAATTACTAAAGTTTCCGACTCGTGATTTTGGTCAGTTACCCTGGTTTCCTCCACCAATAAAACTGATCACAACCATATAAATGAACTTTCTTATATATACAATTTGTTCTGTTATTTTATCTTTTAAAATCTGGAATTTATCCAGTACTAAATAAAAAACATCAAGTAAAATCAAGCTATATAGGTGTATTGAAAGTATTTTTTTAACCCCAACTATTCATTATCATTACAATAAACATGTTGGGATTTAGTGACTTTTAATCAGCTTTTTTTCCTGTCATCATCAACTATTTCAAATCAAATAAGTTTTATTTAAAGTCGAAATCTATAAACACATAACATAAGCTCTAGAGCATGTGGGGAAATATATCATTTCTCCAATAAAACAAAGTTAATACCATTAAATAAGCGTATAATAATTCATTTTTCATGGTGACAAATTGACTGAAGGTTGACTTACTTCTAGTGTGATATTTTCGATGCTATTGCTCTTTGCTATAGATTTAGCAAGTTCTAATGCACCTGTAGAATAATCTACTCCAGTTAAACAAGTGTAACCTCTCTGTCCCTACAAAAGTTGGATAAAAATACTGAAATGAGTGAATAACTTAAGATGATGTTTGGACATATGATATAGCAAAGATATCAAATTGAACAAGGGAGGTAATTCCGTAGCGAAGCTACAATGTTTTGAGTATGTAAATGATATTTGGAAGATTTCAGATTTAGGTATTTATCACTTCCCATATACAACATTTCTGAGACAATAGGGATTTTCTGTGAAATATAATTAATTTACCTGTTACTGGTAGATACGACACCAGTGTTTTTATCCTTATAAGCCTAGCAGGCATTCATGATGCTTAATCCTGTTATCCATATTTATCCACTCAAGACGGTCAATTTTCCAAATAAGAATAAGGGTTCAGAGGGGAATAATGGATAGATTTCTAGTATTAATCTTGATGCCCTTTTTCTTAAGTTTAAGGATATGATTAAGACCTTCAGAACTAGAACTTCCACCAATTACACAACACTACTCAGTCAGAAGTAGAATAAAAGCATGCTGCATTTAACAGTAAGAGCAGACTGCTTGGCTTTGAGTCAGGACAATTTGTCTTATGTAGTGGAGTGACTGTAGACTGTGAGCTACTATAAAAATCAATCTCCGGTGTGTTGGTCTAGTACAAAACAGACACCATAATCGTCATCTCGTCAAAAAGTAACTTGTTCTCGCCATGTAGGTATAACTGAAAAATTGGTATTACACAACAATCCTTCACTCACTAAATTTACAAAGTTGGTCCTTTTTACACATACATTTTTGTATAATTTTTTTTAGATTATTTTAGACAAAAAAGCATGCAAGTTTTATACACAGATTTATTTAAACAAAAATGTAGTAATTATTAAATTCAACTATTTTCTTTTGCCTAAACAGAGCAAGAAATAATTCATTTATATACTATTTAATACAAAGTAGTCTCCCAAAACTATGATGACAACTAAAGGTTCTCTTAAGTCTTAACTAGTGTAAATATGTAATTTCAATGTAATTTGAAGATGAGGTCTGATGAACTAGTGGTCTAAGACATTTTTTAAGATACATGCATATACGTTATTCCTTAATTACCAGTTCTATTAGAAGCATGCCATTACCACAACCTATATCAATAATACTATCATCTGGTTTTATGTCATCACATTCTTCTATCCAATCCAATATTCTCTCCTGACTATCCTCTCCAAACCTTAAAACAGAAAATCTAACACATTAACATGTAAAATAATCAGGTTTTATCCACGAATTATGTCGCAAAAATTAAGTAGAGTGAGTGATTGTTGTTTAACGCCAATTCAGAAATTTTTCAGCTAAATCATGTCGAGAACAAATTTATTTTCAATGAGATGATGAGGTTTGCTTTGTTCTAGACCAACACGCTGAGTTGAATTTTTATAGTGCTAAGCTCACTGAAACACCAGTCTGCAGGTAGACATGTTGCTCCACTCGGACACATTATTCTGATTCCGGGCCAACCAGTCTTTGTTCTTTCTCCTTAATGCTGCATGCTTAGGGGAGAAGCAACAAATACCAATTCTATAGCCTTTGGTTTGACCACCGATGTGGCAAAAAAAAAAAACTAAAGAGAAAATTACTAGAGATCCATAAGTTACATTATTATTACCGTTACATTCCAAAGTTTAAAAATTGTGGTTCTCTTTATTTCTATCTAGCAGACATGTCTAGTGGTCTGCTCTATCTAGCAGTCATGTTTATTAGTGGATAGTTTTATCTAGAAGCCATGTCTAGTGGTCAGCACTATGTAGCAGTCATATCCAGTGAATAGTTCTATCCAGCAGCCATGTCTAGTGGTCAGCTCTATCTAGAAGCCACATCTATAGGTCAGCTCTATCTAGCAGTCATGTCTACTGAATAGTTCTATCTAGAAGCCATGTCTAGTGGTCAGCTCTATCTAGCACTCTTATCTAGTGGATAGTTCCATCTAGCAGATAGCTAGGTTGTGTGAAGTTGAAGGTTCAGTGGTTAGCAATACAGTCATACATTGTGTCAAAGTTGAAAGGTCCTGATGATTTTACTTGGATGTAACAGAGTACATGTATTTGCATTATCTTGGATAAAATAACCTAAAAGCTACTTCTTGAGGTGAACAGATTTAGCATTCAGCTGTATCATGGTGTGCAGATTTAGTAGTTGGCTGTATCATGGTGAACAGATTTAGTGGTCAACTGTATCATGGTGAACAAATTTAGTAGTCAGCTGTATCATGGTGAACAAATTTAGTAGTCAGTTGTATCATGGTGAACAGATTTAGTGGTCAGCTGTATCATGGTGAACAGATTTAGTAGTCAGCTGTATCATGGTGAACAGATTTAGTAGTCAGTTGTATCACATTGAACAGATTTAGTAGTCAGTTGTATCACGGTGAACAGATTTAGTAGTCAGCTGTATCATGTTGAACAGATTTAGTAGTCAGTTGTATCATGGTGAACAGATTTAGTAGTCAGCTGTATCATGGTGAACAGATTTAGTGGTCAGTTGTTATAAGGATGAACATATTTAGTGGTCAGCTGTATCATGGCGAACAGATTTAGTAGTCAGTTGTATCATGGTGAATAGATTTAGTGGTCAGCTGTGTCATGGTGAACAGATTTAGTAGTCAGTTGTATCATGGTGAACAGATTTAGTAGTCAGCTGTATCATGGTGAACAGATTTAGTAGTCAGTTGTATCATGGTGAATAGATTTAGTGGTCAGCTGTGTCATGGTGAACAGATTTAGTAGTCAGTTGTATCATGGTGAACAGATTTAGTAGTCAGCTGTATCATGGTGGACAGATTTAGTAGTCAGTTGTATCATGGTGAATAGATTTAGTGGTCAGCTGTGTCATGGTGAACAGATTTAGAAGTCAGTTGCATCATGGAGACAGGGTTTTGTGGTCAAACATTACTATTTGTATACAGTACCTCTCAAAGGTTAATACTACATGTATATTTAGATCAGATAATTACCAAATTTCTCCAACTTCACCCACATCTTTGAAAGCAGATAGTTCTTTTTCATAAGCAGAATCCCAACTGTAAAACATAATAAGAAAGATATATACATAATGTACATGTACTCAAGTATGGAATGTACACCATAAATATTCATTATCAAAATCTAAAGATCCTATGACGGTCACAAACAATGTCTACATGTACTAGTTTTATCACCTTAAAGTTATTTGTTAGTATAATGATTTAATGAAGGAAAACATATTGTCAAATGAGACCATATTAAAAAGATAATATGTACCCCTCACCCCTTGTGTTTAAACAGTGAATAAGGGGTTGTCATGGTTGTATGGAGGTTGGATTAACATAAGCAACTACCTGTGCAATAAGTGCCTATCACCTTCAAAGCTGTGAGTTTGCACCCGCTCATGACGAGATGTACACGATACAATTTTGAACATTACATTGTATCCATAGCGACTTGCGACAGGTCTGTGTACTCCAGTTTACTCCACCAATAAAACTGACCGCCATGATATAACTGAAATATTGTTGAGAGTGGCATTAAACACCATAACCCTAGCCCTCAGGGCTTAACCAGAGAATATACCATTCAATGAAACATTTTAGTATATGGCTTTATTAAAGAAACTTGGATACTCTGTGGATAAAAACCCGAAAAAATAGATAATCGGAATATAATATTCGACGTGTGGGCGACCAGATGTGTCTAAAACACTCTCAAAAGCGAATGGATATGATATCTGTTGAAAAGCAAAGGAAACAACCCTATTGATGGTTTTGACACTCCACTTCAGTAACTCAGTCTACTCGAGTGCATCCTTGCCCTCATGAAAAAATATATATTAAACGATTATCTTGGTTGCGTTGTTCACTTATCACGTGCTTACTATTCTATTGTGCCCAATGTTGATGAATCAAAATCACGTTGCTGCTTTGGTGAAGTCATGTCAACACTTCTATTAATAGGAATATGATAATGACCGAGAAGTTCCGAGAGCATTTATACCGGAAGTAAATAATTTGACGTAATATGGGTCACGCGACTGCGCCATTTTGTAGGAGTTGTGAATATTAGCAGTGTTATTCAAGTATTTTTGTTGATTCTCATACGAAAAAAATAAGGTAATTACTGATTGTACCTAACCTTTTATGTCTGTTGAGTACATGAGCAAAGATTCATTCATGAAATTCGAGTATATTGCTTATAGATCTCTCAATTATTGAAAAAGTGGTCATGGTTTCCAAATTTTATGTGTCAGAACCAATCAAACGTAAAATAATGTCACAGTGACCGTCCATTTCAATAAACTCCCTTCATTTTTCCTTTGTCTATTAGATTTTCCTACTTGTATTTCTTTTGATTAACTTTCATTTTTGTCACAGACGTGTCGCATTCACGATTGTTCCTAAATTACAAAATGGTGCTGATTTCGATCAGCTGATTCAAATTAAATATACAAACTTAACTTTGTTTTAAAACAAAATTATACATAACATATATCTAATTCAGTAATTTTAACCTCAAATGAGTAAAATGGAGCACTGAAAGTGTGAATGTACATTTGTATTTTGGGATGGACTACTACTCTCCCAAGTTTGAAAAAAAAAATGTAACCAAATCAGTAAATTTCAGGGAGACTTGAGCTTTAGTTTAGTCCTGTGGCCTGTCATCGTTTGACATTGTCATTGAGAGGATTCTTTATCACCAATGAGCAGGAATAATGAATTTGATAGATCATTAGCCTTATTTGTAGGTTTTAATATGAAACAGGCACGGCCATGAATGCTCAGGAATATGAAAATTATCTGGCAATTTCATGCTCATCCATTGCATCAAAAAGTGTCGAGATTTTTTGGGCTGAGATATATCGGGGAAGACTTTATTTTAGGGCCGAGTTTAGTCTCATTCAATCGAACTATCGTTCCTTACGAAATCTCAAAAGTTAACTTCCGCGTAGAAACAAACACTCTTGTCCGTATGTCAGAAGAGATTTAATAAATAAAAAAATATCAATATAAGTAAAACAAGCTAACAAAATGACTTTTATTACACTCGGGTTCCGGGTTTCAGTGGTATCGGATGTACGATAGAGGGTACAAGACTTAGGATCACCTTTGCACTTTATGTTAAGAAGATCTTCATTAGTTGAGTGTGTTACACGGAACGTGTTTGCAATGCGCAGAATTTTTTTTTATCCATAGTATGTGCAGCCATGTTTGTCAAAAAATCCTAAGTAAACATTTATACCATAAAGAGCTTGCAGAAGCAGTACGTGTACAATGTACATTGTAGTTCGGGAATGCTGATGATGATGTCGAACAACATGATCAATGCAATGGCAGGACAAATAGCAACTCAGCTTCTTCTTTTTGGGAATAATTATCATCAAATTTGTTTTTCTTCAGTGGGTAAATAATTACTGATTTTATGGGTTTTATTAGCGGGTCAGCAGGAAATCAGTTGCAAATGCTGGTCAGATTAGCGACATACATGTCTATTGCTAATGGTAGAATACATGAGGCATGATTATTACATGTATATATTAACGAGCAAAAAATGTTCTGACTGTAATAATTTATTCCACCCTTGTAGATTTACAAAAAATCTACGCTGAACTCTCAGATGGGATCCATAATTATATCCCCCGCAAAAAAAGTTTGGGGGGTATATAGATTTCACCCTGTCTGTCTGTCCACATAGAGGGTACATGGTTTGTCCGTGCAACTCCTCCGACAGTTTTTCTGCTAGGAAGTTTTTATTTTGCATATCATTTGTACATATATCAAAGATGTGCATGTGGTAAGGATTTTGATTTTTGTGCATTTTTACCAAAAATATAAATTGTTGAACTTAGTCATTTTTAGTTCACCTGGACAGAAGGTCCATGTGAACTATTGTCATCACTTGGCGTCTGTCGTTTGTAAACTTTTCACATTTCAAGCTTCTTCTCCGAAACCACTTGGCCAATTGGAACCAAACTTAGCAGGAATGTTCCTTGGATGGTCCTCTAAAAATAATCTGTTTTTCATTCCAGTCGGATATTCAACATGGCTGCCAGGGCCAATACTATGCTCTGATTGGCTGAAATTTCAAAGATCTTCTTCTCTGAAACTAATGACCTGACTGAACCCAAACTGTAAATGAATGATCATTGGAATGTCCTTTATCAAGTTTCTGTTTTTTATGCCGATCGGAAATCCAAGATGGCCGCCACCGCAGGACATAGATTAACATTGGACCCTATGGGAAAATGTTCAAATGCCTTCTTCTCAGAAACTACAAATATGATTAAAGCCAAACTGTACATGAATGTTCATTGGATGGTCCTCTACAAACTTTAGGTGTTTTGTTCCGATATGAAATTCAAAATGGCGGCTACGGCAGGACTTAGTTTAACATTGGACCCTATGGGAAAAATGTTTCAAAATGCTTCTTCTATGAAACCACTTGGACAATTGAAACCAAACTACCCAGGAATGATCATTGGAAGGTCCTCTACAAAATTTATGTTTTTTATGCCGATCGGAAATTCAAGATGGCCGCCACCGCAGGACATAGATTAACATTGGACCCTATGGGAAAATGTTCAAATGCCTTCTTCTCGGAAACTACAAATATGATTAAAGCCAAACTGTACACGAATGTTCATTGGATGGTCCTCTACAAACTGTAGGTTTTTTGTTCTGCTATGAAATTCAAAATGGCAGCTACGGCAGGACTTGGATTAACATTGGACCCTATGGGAAAAATGTTTCAAAACGCTTCTTCTCTGAAACCACTTGGATAATTGAAACCAAACTGCCCAGGAATGATCATTACAAGGTCCTCTACAAAGTTTATGTTTTTTATGCCGATCAGAGATCCAAGATGGCTGTTACCGCATGACATAGATTAACATTGAACCCTATGGGAAAATGTTCAAATGCCTTCTTCTCAGAAACTACAAATATGATTAAAGCCAAACTGTACATGAA
>MJUT01040894.1:4988-42997 GCA_002080005.1 Gigantidas platifrons | reverse complement strand
CAACTCCTCCTAAAGTTTTTATGCTAGGAAGTTTTTATATTGCAGATCGTTTGTGCATACATCAAAGATGTGCATGTGGTAAGGATTTTGATTTTCATGAATTTTTACCAAAAATATAGATTGCTGAACTTAGTCTTTTTTTTTAGTGAATTTGGCTAAGAGGGTACATGGTTTGTCCGCGCAACTCCTCCTACAGTTTTTATGCTAGGAAGTTTTCATATTGTAGATTGTTTGTACATAATCAAAGATGTGTATGTGGTAAGGATTTTGATTTTTGTGCATTTTTACTAAAAATATAGATTGTTGAACTTGGCCATTTTTGTGTGAATATGGCAAAAAGGGTACATGGTTTGTCTGTGCAACTCCTCCTGCAGTTTGTAAGTTAGGAAGTTTTTACATTGCAGAACATTTGGACTCATATCAAAGATGTGCATGTTGTAAGGATTTTGATTTTCATTAATTTTACCAAAAAATATAGATTGTTGAACTTAGTTATTTTTTTATATTTGTGAATTTGGCTGAAAGGGTACATGGTTTATCCGTGCAACTCCTCTTACAGTTTTTATGCTACAACGTTTTCAGGGATATACACTAACTTTTGAACCATGGTCGCCACCTGGTCTCCTAACTTTCATTTTCAAGGAGCCCAACAAATAATTTAGGCGCCCAGCTTTTTTTCAGGTAGATTACAGATATGGTAAATCAGATATTTTAACAATATCTCCATTTTGACAAGTCAATTTTGACTTGTTTTTGGATTCTGTTGTTTTTTTTAATAATTCCTTTAACTTGTTCCTTCGGTATTCTGTTGCGGATATATGTTATATGTGTTTTAAAGTTAATCACCAATTTTAATCTTATACAGTATACTGTATTTATGAATATGATTAAAACAAAATCTGAAAGAATTAGAAATATGACTTTCATTCTTTTAATTTTCAGTTGTGGTTTGCTTAGCCATAGGTTCTGAAATAGTTGAAATATATTGCCAACAAACAATTATGCATTGTCATTTGGCCATGTAAAATTGATCGTTGGTTTCCCCTACCATAGGAAAATTTTAAGGACAGGCTTGCATGCAGGGTATTTTTCTTCAAGAGATGTTAAACCACAAATTCAAAATGAACAAACCTGTGTCTTATGGGATGTAGAATATGCTTACCACCAATGGTACACCTGGTCTTACTTTTGGTCCTATAATGGTATAAAGGAGTGTGTTGTGTTAAAATGTTTGCTTTTTTCTTGTTTCTGTCAAATCAGTGTTTTTGGTATCTTTCCCGTGAAGGTCACAAAATAAATCATAAAGGCTTTTGCTAAGCCAATAAAATTGCATCACTCATATTTCGTTGATAAATGCGTATATTTCTGTAAACAAAAAAACGGTTCCACTGGGCACATCACCGGTGGCCATTTTATCCATAATGTACGTCACGTACAGGTTTTAAATCATGATCATTTTACCGATATCCTAAGCGCTTTGGCTATCTTAGAGTTAGAATAGAGGGCCGGTGTGTTCATTTTATTTTATTGTATTTATTAGTAATAGTAATAAAAGATAACGACCCGGCGGCAAAAAATTGACTTGAGGAAACCGACAGTCATTTCTCAGGGATAATTCTACTGACATCGCTGATTTCGATATACCATTACCAAAATAAGTAAAATAAAAATCGGAAACCAGTCGCAATTTTGGTACGTCTAAAAACCGGTGCGGGAATTAATAATTCTTGACATCGCTCCCAAAATTTTCAGTCGTCACCTGGGCGAGAAGTAATCGAGTTTTCACTCGCCCAATACAATTTTAAGTCGCCTTGGGCGACTGTTAGTTTAGATCCCTGGTTTTTATTTTTGTTGAATATGATTAAACATTGTAATTTGACAAATAATATATTTTCCGTGTAGACTTAGTTTTCAATAATCTTGGACACAGTCAAAGTGAAGCGGGGGGTATTAGTCCCGCTATGCAGACAGTTCTAGTTGTAGTTAAGGGAACTTAAGACATCACAAAGAATCAACATTTGTCAAGTTTTATGGTACACCATGGCCACCAAGGATTTGTAGTCATTCTTTGGAAATTGTGATACTTAAGCATTATCCTAGACAGTCATTTGTCCAACAAAATATTTGATTTTTTTTTAAAGTTTTTTTACACTGAAATTGTGACTGATAGTAAAACTTGAAACAGTTGTCACTGTTTCTATATTTCAGTTTTGAAATACAATTGTGAATACTTTATTATCATTCAATCAAGATGAACTTATGGACAGTAAGATCAACATGCCTTTAATACAATAATTTATTACACCCTCAGGGTGATTCAGGCAAAGAAGTCCCCTTGTGAAGGTTGTCATCACTTTCTGGTATGTCAAATGTGAAGTTCAAGTCTCCCTGTAATTTTGAATTGTTGCCCATATATTTTTGCCACATGTCATTGATGAATATTTAATATCATATTTTGAAAGTGATTTTCTTGAAAAGTCAAAGATTTTATTGATTTAAAATCCAAAATCTGGATTGTCATCAAACACAATATATCAGCTTATATTTTTCCAATGATATTTGTAAATAAATTCTGCAAAGTCAAAACATACTACAATTCAATTTAATCACTTCTAAATGAACAAAATCGGTTTACAATGTACACTTGTTGTATGCTTGGAAAACATGAGTTTGGAAATACAAATGTATATTGAAACACAGTCACAGGTGAAACTAGTTCACTATCTTCGTGTTGGCAGGCCATAAACAACTAGACAGACAGCCTGACAGTAACATTTTTGGTGTACACATCTTTAAATTGTGTATGAGAACTGGACACCTGCACATTTTGATCATTATGATTGATGTGCAATAATACATGTAGTAATGTCAAAAACATCTATATAAAAATATAGCTGCTACAATAATACATGTAGTAATGTCAAAAACATCTATATAAAAATATAGCTGCTACAATAATACATGTAGTAATGTCAAAAACATCTATATAAAAATATAGCTGCTACATTTTAACCAAACTTCCAAACCCTTGTGAAAGATCAAAATAGGAAATTACTGAGACATGTATGTTTGAAAGAGATTTCAGCTGTTTAAATCTAATTACAGATCATCTCAGCTAGATCATTCATTATTTTTGACAACAGGGTCTTTCATCTTGTCACTGACAGTATCTAATTAAATGTAGCCCTGTAACAAGATATAAAATGTATCACTAAACTTAATGTGATAAATTTAATCAATCAGTAGTTGAAGAAGTAGATAATGACTGTAAAAGATTAGGAACAAAGAAAAAAATAATTGTGATCACCGATCATAAGTTCATAACCACATATTTATTTTTATCACTTTTCTCATCTACAGTACATTTTGTAATTCTTCATTGAGGATTGGTAACTAAATCATCAGAACCAGTTAATATGTACATGTATATATATATACATGTATCTACTAGTAATCGTACAGGAACTACGCACTTAATTTGATAAAACCAAATTATTGTATGAAGGAAGGATAAATTCTCTCAAAAAATTAAAAATCAAGTCAACAAGGCATAATTTTTGAGAATTTAATTTATTTATAAAAAAAAATTGTTAGTTTTTTAAACAGCTGAAAATGTTAGGATAATTCTACTAATGTTGTTGGTATGCCTCTCTTTGTATGTTAAAGTTTCCTGATATAGTGGGATTTTTGACAAAAAAGCATTTGTGAACTAAATTAAATCTAAATCATAATGAGTTCTATACATTACAATATGTATATAATGACTAAAATTACTGTATTTTAAATTTCAGATGGCATCCAGAAAAAAGGTGTTGTTAAAAGTAATTATTCTAGGAGACAGCGGGTAAGTTGCTTTAATATGGCCAATATTATTTTGTGGAAATCCAAGGGACTGGCAATTTTATGTTTGATATACAGAGTATTTGATTTGTAGCAAAATTTGTTAATACATTTTGTATGCAATGTACATTAATAAAAGGATAGTAATTTTGATAAAGTGTTGGACAAAAATGTGTACGTTCTCAAGACCTCTCACAGGAAAAAAGTTACCTTGTGGGAATTGACCTCTTATTTTCTCATCCAAAGTTACATGTGTACACTGTAACAGTATAAATTAAGTTGTTTTCAGCCCTCACAAAGAGCACCTGTCCTCTGTCTCAAGACCAGTCAAACTTTTTTCAGACCAGTAAATTAACATTTTCGTTTCAAGTACTAATATTAAACATACATGTATACATATATCTAAGTTCATTATCTACATTTGTAAATATACAAATGTATCAATCATTCTATAATCTAGAATTTGACAAATCAAATTCAATCCACCAGATTAAAGGGACATAACTGGGAAGAATAGAGAATGTTCTGATGGATGTACATTGTATTATGGGTGTTCACTGTGACTTCCAACTATAGTTTAGTTATTTGTGGCAGTCAGTTTTATTGGTGGGTAACTGGAGTACCTGGGGGGAAAATTGACCTGCTGTAAAGCACTTACAAAATGTATGCCATAAATTGTATCAAGTACACCTCAGAGTTCCCTCCACCAGTGTTAATAAAAATGATAAATTTAGTGGGGATAGGCACTGATAATGATTGCATAGATGAACGACCATGCATGAATTGGTTTTGTTATTGACAAATGAGGCTTATATTAAGTTATATGCTACTAGTTCTGTATAAATGTGTTTTGTAGCTAGATAATTATGAAAAGAAAGTTTAAACAGAAGTTTTTATTGTTAATTTTAAATAAAACTAATGCATTTATACAGTGACAAAGACGGCATGATAAATCACTCATTTTGGTGATATGGATATATCAGTTGTTCTGTTTAATATATCTTCAAAATTTCTTTTGTATTTAGAGTGTTACTTACTATCACTCAAAATACATATTAATTGAGTAAGTAAATAAATTAAACTGAGCAAAAGATATGTCAGTACATGGTATGTGAAGAAGAGTAATATGTCTTATCACAATGATTCATCACACTATGTCTCTGAATGTACTGTATACAATAACAATCAGACCTTATCGGTATAACACTTTCTAATTTGAGTATGATTTTGTTATTCAAACTTGAAAAACAGCCAATAAGAACAGTACAATGTATATCCAATATAGATATTGTTCTGATTTTGAGTATAAGTACAGAACTTTTACCCAAGAGTTTATTAATGATTTGAATGTTAAATATAATACAAGGATAAAACTTAACAGGGGCCCAGTAGCCATAGTGTGAGAGAAAAATGACAAAGAAATGACCTCTGTATAATTTTTTGAAAAATGGCAGTTTTATATGGGAAATCTGAAGTGACTAATACTGATGTCCACTGACTACATGTACATTCATGAATTCTGTGCTTATTATAGTGCATTACATTTAACACCTAGATTATTATTATCAATCTATTCTATAAATAGAAACATGTGATAAAGATATTGTATGTGGACATGTGATAGTTACAAAACAATTTTTGTAATGTGACTTGACTAAATTAGATGCATGTACATGTAGTGTACAATCAAAAGTTATAAATTTGGTTTGGATAATGATAAAAAAAAGTAATAATTCAAATGAATAAAAATAGGAGATAAAATAAATATGGAATACTTCACATATGGTGCCTTTTGTTTATAAATAAAAAACATGTAACATTTCCAAAAAATATTAAATTTAGCAGTGACGAAATGTCAATGCAATACAACTTACATGTACCTGTAAATTGTATTCAATATGGGTGTTTTATCATAATATACATATGCTAAAATTTGAATAATTTCCCATGATTGCCAACATGATTTATCATACTTATATTACAGTGTTGGTAAAACATCCTTAATGAACCAATATGTGAATAAAAAGTTCAGTAACCAGTACAAAGCTACAATTGGAGCTGATTTCTTAACAAAGGAAGTTATGGTTGATGACAGATTAGTTACAATGCAGGTATACTCATTTATACCTTGATGAACAACTTCTACATTAGTTTACATAAGGACATATGCATTGTGTATAAACAATACCCTTCAGTAATACATCTTTTCTATTTAATTTGCACTTTGTGAAAATTAGAAATTTAAATGAAACATTCAGAGATACTGTAATCTTAGTTTCTCAGGGAATAGCATAGAAATTTTTCTTTGTCATTTATTCATGTTAATAGAGAGGTAACTTATTTGACATTGTCAGGAATAAAAGTTTAGGTCTTCTTTTTAGCTCACCTTGTCAAAGGCAATGTGAGCTTTTGCCATCACTTGGCTTCCGTCGTCTGTCAACTTTTCACATTTTAATCTTCTCCTCTGAAACCCCTCGCCCAAATGAACTGAAACTTGGTAGGAAGCATCTATGGAAGGTCCTCAATAAAGATTGCTCATTTCGTCCCGATCCATTATTAAACATGGCCGCCACAGGCAATTCTTGTTTCTGATTGATCGATTTCTAAAAATCTTCTCCTCTGAAACTGCAATGCCAAATGATCCGAAACATGGTAGGAAGCATCTATGGAAGGTCCTCTATAAAGATTGCTCATTCCGTCCTGATCCGCTAACAAACATGGCCGGCACAGGCGATTCTTGTTTCTGATTGGCTGATTTTTAGCTCACCTGACCCAAAGGGTCATGTGAGCTTTTGTCACCACTTTGCGTCCGTCGTCGTCGTCGTCCGCGTCTGTAAACTTTTCATACTTTCTTCTTCTTTGAAACCACTGAACTAATTTGGACCAAATTTGGCAGAAATGTTCATTGGGAGGTCCTCTACTAAATTTGTTATTATCGGAAATCCAACATGGCTGCCAGGGCCAATAATGTGTTCTGATTGGTTGAAACTTTGAAAATCTTCTTGTCAGAAACTACTCAGCCGATGGAATTGTAACATTATAGAAATGATGACTGGATGGTCCTCTACTAAATTTGTTATTTTTGTGCCGATCGCATATCCAAGATGGCCGCCATGACTCGACTTAGTTTTAACATAGAACCCTATGGGAAAAATGTTTAAACATTTTTTCCTCTGAAAGCAGTGTCAATTTAAAGCAAACATGACATGAATGGTCCTTAGGTGGTCAACTTTCAAAATAATGTCATGTGATCCCGACCTCCATCCAAGATGGCCACCATCAGCGAACATAGTTTTAACATAGGACCCTATGGAAAAAATGTTTAAAAATTTTTTCCTCTGAAACCAGTAAGTCAATTTAAAGCAAACATGGCATGAATGGTCCTTAGGTGGTCAACTTTCAAAATAATGTCCTTCATCCAAGATGGCCACCATCAGCAAACATAGTTTTAACATAGGACCCTATGGGAAAAATGTTTAAATTGTTTTTCCTCTGAAACCAGTAAGCCAATTTAAATCAAACATGGCATGAATGGTCCTTAGGTGGTAAACTTTTAAAATTATGTCCTGTGATCCCGACCTCTATCCAAGATGGCCACCGTCAGCGAACATAGTTTTAACATAGGACCCTATGGGAAAAATGTTTAAATTTTTTTTCCTCTGAAACCAGTTAGCCAATTTAAAGCAAACATGGCATGAATGGTACTTAAATGGTCAACTTTCAACATTATATCCAGTGACCCAGATCTCCATCCAAGATGGCCACCATCAGCGGACCATTGGACTGTATGGGAATTTCATTGAAAAACCTTTTTGTGAGAAACTACTCAACAAATTGAATATTTTGCATTATATGAATGTTACTTGGATGGTTCTACACCTGATCTATTATTTTGGTGCAGATTGGAAATTCAAGGTGACCTCCATTGACTGATGAAGTTTAACATACCGGTAGGTCCTTTACCAGAATTGTAATTTTGGTGCTGATCGGTAATTAAACATGGCTGCCAGGGGTAGATAATGTTTTCTGATTCGTCAATCTTTAAAAATCTTCTGGTCAGAAACTACTGATTCAATTGAATTTGTTTTCTGGTGTGAATGATCTATGGATGGTCCTCTACCTAAATTGTAAATTTGGTTCCGATTGGAAATTCAAGATGGCCGCCATAGACGAACAAAGTTTAACATAGAAACCTACAAGACCCAATGGGAATTTGTACTGAGTTGTTCTTCTCAGAAAGTACCAAGCCAGTTGACTTGATTTGTTCTATGCTGCTCCTATCTGCAAACAGAAAGACTTGAAAAATATGCTTGTTGATAACCTTCTTCAAGAATTAAAACTTAAGCAGTCTAATATACTTACCATGGGAGGTTTTAATTTTGACTTTAGGTTTTCAGAATTTATGGAGCACACATTCAATAGTAAGCAAATTGTGTCTCAAGTCGCAAGAAAATATGAATTTTTGTTAGACTTCACGTTCCTAAGGATTTACCCTGCCAATTATTACCAGGTGAGCGATGACAGGCTCTCCAGAGCCTCTAGTTAAAATTCTTCTCCTCTGAAACTGTTTGGCCAAATGAACCGAAAATTGGTACATTGTAGGAAGCATCTATGGAAGGTCCTCAATAAAGATTGTTCATTTTGTCTCGATCCATTAACAAACATGGCCGCCACAGGCAATTCTTGTTTCTGATTGGTTTATTTCTAAAAATCATCATGGTTGGATATGTATTTCGCCCATAAGAACACTGAAAATTAATTATTATATTAGCTAAAAGAATGGGAAAATAAACCAAACTATCTCATATACAGATGTACATGTAATGTTATTTAGTCAAATTAAACACAATGTACTATATATTTTTTCCCCTCAGATTTGGGACACAGCTGGTCAAGAAAGATTTCAGAGTTTGGGTGTAGCATTTTACAGGGGAGCTGATTGTTGTGTATTAGTGTTTGATGTTACTGTACCAAATACATTTAAACAGCTGGACAGTTGGCGAGATGAATTTTTGATACAAGCTAGTCCAAGAGACCCTGAAAATTTTCCATTTGTGGTTATAGGAAACAAAATTGATTTAGAGAACAGGGCTGTAAGTTGTATTCGTTTGTAATGTTTTTTTATTTATTTTATTTATTTGCCCAGCTTTGCAACCATAAAAACCTTGAGTACAAAGCCTGGTCAAATTAATGACTTTCTTTTTCAAAGTACATTTGTACATTTGCACTAAAAGTAACCAACGATGAATTCAACATACAAAATGTATGTATCATTGTTGGTTACTTTTATGTTATGAACAGAAATTTTAGACAATGATGGTCAACAGTTTTACCAATATCAACAAAACGAACAATCACCTTCACTCTTTGAAACAAAAAGACCACACCATATGATTCTGGAAATCTAGATCCTGCCTTGCGACAGACACAAAAATGTGGCAGGGTTAAACTGGTTAATTGGATCCCAACACACCATTCTTGTTAACTGGATCTCTAACAGCAATACATATATAAACAAACAATAAAAAGCCTGCACAGACTTACTTCTACTTGAAAAGTCCACATACTAATACTAAAATGAATGACAACATAACATGGTCAGTACAATAGCAGGGTCAATGAATGCTCATGATTAGGGTTATGATGTTGAACACCACTTTCATCAATATTTCAGTTATATCTTGGCTGTCAGTTTTCTTGATGGAATACCTGGAGAAAACCACTGACCAAGTCGCAAGTCACAGACAAACTTTTTCACCTAGTGTTGTATCGAGTACACCTCGCCTCAGCAGTGATAGGCATAGATTGCATCCTCATAGTTAACTGACTACTTAGTGGTTTTTAAAGACCATTACTCTCTTGTGTCAGCTTTCAGATGGGTATTCTTTCATGTTCACTGACATCAAAATTCTTTTTTAATGAATTTATGATCAATATTTTGTATTCCGAGATAGATCAAGTATTTTTTAGAACCTTGACATATATTTTTGTTACTACTATAATTTATTTTATTTTTCAGGTAACTGCAAAAAGATCACAGGGTTGGTGTCAAAGTAAAGGAGATATACCATATTTTGAAACCAGTGCAAAAGAAGCCATTAATGTAGAACAGGCTTTCCAGACTGTAGCCAAGAATGCATTAGCACAGGAAACAGAAGTAGAACTTTACAATGAATTTCCAGATCAAATTAAAATCACAAATGACAATAACAAACCCAAAGAGAGTTGTGGATGTTAATAGATAATAGGACAAGTTTACAGGACAAGAAATAATCGTAATAATGTGTACAGCTTAAAGAACATACACTCAAGCATAAAATGTGATATGTAAAAATAATATAAGTGAATAAAAGAAGGTCCAATGCACCCAAGCCGAGGGAAGTTATTAAGACCTTCCTCAAAAGGCATTGAAATGTAGAATTTGTTTAATTTGATGGAAGTACAATTTTATATAATAAAATACATGACTAAAGCATCATTTTCTGTATAAAAAAGAAATACCGTCTCATTGGATAGTGCCAATACTATAGAAAACATAATATAGTTAATTTTCTGCTTTTGTTAATCTTAAACGGTGTTTCAGGTTGCTAATAACTAGTTAACATCATCAGACTGCATTACTATGTAATAATTATTGTTTTATATTCTTATGTCTATATTAAAGTACATTATATTGTAGAAATATCTACACAATCATTTAATATTAAATAGAAACTTAATGTGTAAATGATTGAAGATGAATTATTTATACATATGCCGGTAACATTGTGTATATCTCATTTAAGTCAAAATTAGTTCATTATGTAAAAATGGAGAAAAATAAAAGAAAGTTTCAGACAATTACTAATAATCATTTATTCCCACAAATTGAAGCAAATTTTTTTATTAAGTTTTAATTTATTTATAAATGAAAAAGAAACTATTTACAGTTGAACCTTGTTATCGAACTCGAATAAGTCATTTCCTTCGCAACTTAGAGTAAACATGTGATCCGTGAGTATAATCTTTCCGCTTAATTTATATTTCAAAGTAAAATCACCCATCTTTTTTTGACTTTGACAAAACAAGGTTCCACTGTATTTTAAAAACTTCCCAGACAGTTTAATTGTTTTTGAAAGCGAGTGATTTACATTTTTTGAACTATTTATATAATGAAAGGAGGTAATATTAAATTATATTAATCCTTTATACAATAAAGGGTATAGAAATATTTCATGTGAAAGGAGAGCGGGACAGAAATGTGTTTAATTGATGTGCATATTCTTCCTTGAACAATTCTCAGTTAGTGTAGATAATTGTCATACTCCTAGGATAATATTATATATACATTTATTTGTAAATATTGAATTTTTATTTTTTTTTTATGAATAGGAATGTAAAATGACCCAGTTTCATATTGATTATTCTATATTCTATATAACCTAATCTACTGCAATTAATTAAGTATTTCTAACTGTTCTGGCAATTATCTGACTGGTGTGAAACAGGTTCCATGTCATTCATGAACTCTTTCATGTAAGAACTGAATGCAGAAAGAATTGCCCTTTTTTTAGAGCTCTACGAAGTGAATGTGCTATGACACACAGTGTTCAATCTAGATTGCGCCATTCCTGCGATTTTTGTCTTTCTGGCGCGATTGAAATGGTCAACTGGGCCTAATCGGGCGCATAGCTTTTTTGCCTTTTGAGATCGTCCCGGTAATAAATTCCGGAAATCAGTCCCGAAATACGTCCAGTTTTTACAGTCTTTATCCGTGTCAGTAGAGAGCTTTATGTAAAGTCGTTTTCAAGCGTCCAAGTCACGTTGAGAATTTTTTTGTCAAGGTAAATTTAAGCATGATGCGTGACAGATCAAAGTCATGAAGCGTGTATCTTCATATTTTGCTCCCGCGGGGGAGAAAAGAGCAAAACTCACTGCCACTGATGAAAACCAAAACGAAGTAATCACTACAAATTTAGAAAATCCTTCAGAAAGTGGAACTGAAGGTTAGAAAAAGAATGAGTCGTTGGGGTCGGCGGGTGTACCTGCTCCACGCAAGTTTCAACAGCAGCGGTCAACTGATACAAAATACAAGGAGTGGCTGTAGTACGATGCTAACAAACAAAATATGACCTGTTCTTTTTGTATTAAAACTAATTTAAAAAATCCCTTTACGACCGGTTGCACGAATTGTAGAACATCTTATTACCATCACTTTGTGTGTGTCTTTTGATTTACTATTAATTTAAAATTCAAACCCGTTCATTGACACAAACTCATCAACAAGATATAGTTATATCCCAATTACACAAGATGTATTAACATCATGTGGTGTCCGTTGTCTTGACATTGACCCCTAACTTCCAGATTTGGCCCCCTGTCAAATGTTGCCTGGGCCAACATGACCCCCTGTGACCAATTTCTAGATTGAACACTGGACACAGATGATGTGTACACAAATTCTTGAATTTGTGATTGATTAATAAAGTACAAATGTTTTCCTGTATTTAGCATAAATTAATTACAAAAACTGAATATGAAATAAAAAAAACAATTCAGAGGTGTTTTGGGAACAGTTCCCTAAGGTCCAAGGGACAATAGTTTTGACTCTTCCCTAAACGCCCTTGAAATAATTGTTTTCTGTAATTTAATTAAATGAACAAAATAGTCCTTGTTTTGAATTGTGTTGTACTCGTGGCTAAATTATAAGTAGACATATCCAAAACTAGAAGATATTTTTCAATGAAGTAACGAGTAAACACACTTCATATTTATTATGATAGATCATTGCCAGAAGATTTCAGAATTATTGTTAAGCTGGAAAATGGTTCTCTTATAGAAATAGAACGAGCGTGCCCCAGTCAGTTTCAAGTGCAATAAATTTTATTTTTGATTTCGACACAATAGGATTTGATTAGATCAGGACAGTACAAGACTGGACCTCTAAAACTTTTGCTTTAATGCTGTAAATTAGCTGTATTCATTCTCTCACAGTGCTTATTTTTTTTAGTAAGAAAGTAAAGAATGTTAAATATGCTGACAAGCTACTGTTAGGAAATGAAAACATACATTCAAATAAAATCCATTTTATTTTTTGGAAAGAAAAATTGACAAAATACAGAAGGATTATATCATATAAGTGCTTATTTGTTGTTTATTTACTTTTGTTTCAATTTGTGTGTTGTGAGGTAATTATTTTTAAAAAATCAGAGAGTTAGAGATCATTATGGAATTTCTTTTCAGTCAGGGACCACCAAAAATGTATTGCGAATTGATTTAAGGCTTTTGGATTTATTTTTATTTACCGTACTTGACATCAGAGAAGTCCATTTTGTGAAAAGTCTTTTGACACTGTTCACTGCAAAAGACTGCAAAGATGATGTCCGACAAATTTTCATCAATTAATTAATAATAATGAAAAAAGATCAATATAATCATAAAGTCACATATATAAAAATGTGATTGATCATTGCAATGTGTTTGTTTTTATGTTTAATTTATAATCAACAAAATTGTTTCTCCACTGAGAAATAAACACCATTTCTGTCATGTTAAGATGAAAATTATGAATAAAAAAAAATCAAGATTATACTTCTCTTTTGTTTCTTTCATTATTTCTCCCTTATGTATGAAAGAAGCCATATAATAATTATGTGCATATATGTTCATACACACTTAGTAATTGCGATGGTTAACTTGGTAGAAATTTTTGTATTGCTGATAAACATCAAGTGGTAAACATCAGTGCCTCTGTATTATATATATTTTCTATTTCACCTTTCAAGGTTGCTTGTTGTTTGTTGAAAAAATGATGTTTGCTATTATGGTGATTACATAATATGCTGTGTATCCACATATACTGGTAGTTGAAGTCTGAAATATAGTACAGATCTGCCTTAAGAGAGCCTGTGTGGTAGAGTAATTTTGACCACAAGTCTAACTCCATTCATGGAGATGTACACTAATATCCACTTAGTGTGATGTCCAGATACTCAAGGGTTACAGTTCAATATATCTATGAAGGCTTTTCCAATAAGTCTGGTAGTCCGAATATAGTTGGGAAATGGCCAACAGTGACTAACAATGTAAATAACCTTAATCCTTTCTTTATAAAATCTAAATTAATTTTGATCAGTTGAGGTTTTTACCCAAGAAATTATTATGACAAAAGGCTAAAAATTTTATAGAATTATCTTATTTGCTCACTTTAACCATCCAAGAATTTGAACTCAAAACAGCATTGGTAGTGTAATGGTTAGTATGTTGGTCTCAAGTGCAGTAGATTGTGTGTTTGAGCTCCATTCGGGTCAAACAAAAGACTATAAAATTGATATTTGTTGCTTCTCCATCCTGCGTGCAACATTAAGGAAGAAGAGCAAAGACTGGTATGCTCAGAATCAGGATAATGTGTCCGAGTGGAACGATATGTCTATACACAGACTTGTTTTAGTAAATTAGCACTATAAAAATCAACTAAGCATGTTGGTCTAGTACAAAGTGGACATCATCATCTCATCGAATGTAACTTATTCTAGACATGATATATCTGGAAAATTGCTCATTTGGCATTAAACAACAATCACTCGTTCAATTAGTTCTAATGATTCAGGATTAAGATTTTAACTTTACATGTAGTTCTATGTTATGACATATTCCATGGTGGGGTCCTTGGATTTCCAATCTGCATTAAATAACTTCACAAACAAAAAAGTATGGACGTTTCAATAATCCTTAAAATAACAGTTTGGGTTCAAATGGTCCAAAAGTTTCTTGGAAGATTATATCCATCTCCTTTGCTAAACATGGTTTGACTGCATCCATCATGAATCCTCAATCAATGCAAGAATCATACAATTTGTAAAGGAACATTCCTGCAATTGAGTTATTCCATAATGAATAAATGACATTGTAACAGGTATGCTCTTCTCCATAACCCTCTGTTGTAGAGATTTCCTTTAGAGCAGTTGGTACTGCATTAGATTAGGTTACATTGCAAGATGTTCCAATGAATAGGTTTTGACATTATTTCTCCAAGAACAAGAGCTGTCGCATACTACAAAGTAATGTTAGGAGCTCATATAAATAAAAACGTAGATATCTAATTTAGTGTGCACGACACGTTTCTGGAATAACCTTCATCAGGTATGCTTAAAGTCGAAAGGTTGGAAAGCCAAATAACGGAAAGCTTTTAGGGAGCAAGTAAACCATATTGTATGTTAATAGAACTGGTATTCACTGGTCATATTTCAGTCCCGACAAGAAGGTAGGTAATGTAATGGAAACTCGACTGGAATGTATCATGGATGACACTCTATAAAATGCACATATTTTATTTGTGTTGATAGGAAAGATGGATGCCACTGCAGGATAAAGTTCAACATAGGAGCGTGTGTGAAAATGATTAAAAGCTTTTTCCCAGAAACCACAAATCTGATTGAACACAATTTGTACTTAACTGACCAATTAATAATAAACAGGTGAAGCTCAAGTAAGAAAATTTATAGAGCCTTTGTCTCATTACACTATTTCCAACAAAGGCAGTTGTCTATATAAGAACAGCATCGATGGTGTTCAAGCCCCAGTCTGGCCAAATCAAAATCTTTAAAATTGGTATTGACTGCTTATCCTCTAAGCATACAGCACTTGTTTCAGTGAGCTAGTACAGGTGCTTGTGGACAGGACACAGCACCCCCCCCCCCTTTTTTTCATTTTTTTTTTTTTTTCAATTCCATGGCTTAGAAATATGTAAAACAGCAATAATATGTCATTTTCTGATTGTATAAGTCGACTGATATGTATATGTAGATGCCGTTTTCTGACTGCATCAGTCGACTGATATTGGAGATGCCGTTTTCTGATTGTATCAGTCGACTGATGCAATCAGAAAACGGCATATTACTGCTGTTTTACATATTTCTAAGCCATGGAATTGAAAAAAAAAAATATGAAAAAGTGGGGGGGGGGGGTGCTGTGTCCTGTCCACAAGCACCTGTGTGAGCTAGCTCTATAATAATCCAACCAAGCATGTTGGTCTAGCACGAAGCGGACATCATTATCATCTATACATTACAAGATCTTTAACAAATAAAATAATAATTATGATGAAAAGCACTCGTATACTATTGAGATGAATCTGTTTCAGAAGAAACCATAGCATTTTCCCATAGGGTCCAACTGTGTCTCATCTGTTTTCTGATTGACACAAAAATATTCTTTTAAAGAAATCCAATTATCAATTCGGTTACAGTTCAAATTTCTGAGAAAAAGGTTTTTTTTAACATTTTTTTCCATAGGATTCCATCAATATGTTAAATTATGTCAAAACTTTATAAGGTACAATATATGGAAGATTCCTTCCATTTGGTCCAGTATTTGCCGTGAAGATTGAAAAACAGATGACAACCCGATAGTGATGATAATATATTTTAGTCCATATGAATCATTTGTCTATGTGCACTCACAAGTTGTGAACAGTTAGCTGTATTAAATTTGAAGAATTCAGAGAAAAGAAACATGTCTGTCTACCTGGTAGAAGAGACATACTTACAATCATGGTAATGACAACAGTTTTTATTTCTGTTGAGATATATCAAAAGAAATTCAAAATGTTTTTTTAACTTTTATTTGTATTTCACCACATAAATCGTTGTGGTTCCATTGAATTTTCCCATTTAAATGGTTTGTTTACAAACAAATAAACAGCAGTACAATTTATAAAAATAGATAACAACATTTCAGCACTTAATTGTAACCAAGAACACTCTTTAATATTTAGACGGAAAATTAAGTATGGGAGAATGAAATATCTAAATTCTAATAATTTTTGTGGAACGGTTACTGCAACAATGCATATACCAAAGATAATTTTCCAAATATCATCTTTATGACCTAATAATGACAAACATGACCAATAGGAATACATATACAATGGAGTTATCAGATACTTAATTAGGTAATGTCTATTATATATCTTGGACCAGACATAAAATGTAAAATGCCTGTTATCTGATAGTGTATACACATGAACATATGTAAAGTAATGAATCAGAAGAAGTGATATTAAAACAATTACAAATGCTTTTATATAATGTGAGATCAGGGATTTTATAAATGACATAATTTTACTAGGTGTTATAATATATGGAAATGCAAACACAGAAGTAAATGATATGAAATAAAACATCTGTGGAAAGTTTATGCATGCTGTATGGTGACTTCTATCTCCTACTACAATACCTTCATTGATGTACACAAATCCTAGAAATATTAGTATTGTAATTATATAGAAAAGGCTAGCTATTAAAATATCAATTATAAGGTAGAATATCTTCATGTCCTTTCTTAGAGAATTTATTACTATTTTAAAAATTTTGGAGATGGCAACATTGTCATCATTATTTTGTAAATCTTCCTTTGATCTTCTCTCATACTGATTACTGTCTTCAAGTTTTATCCAATCTATCAGTTTTTTTCTTGCTTTTAATCCAGCCACAAAAACAGTCCAAATGATATTTGTCTGTCTGAACATAACTGCAATTAATCCAACTATTGATGCTAGAAACTTGTTGTCGTGGAGATGAAGTAAATACATAAACAGTACAAAGAATGTTGACCCAGCATCTGTGTAGTACAGGAAATTGAAGAAGTACAACAAAGGGAGGAAACTCAATGTCAAGGCTGATATGGCAAACTTGATTTTGACCTGAAATAAAAGTTAAATAAATTTAGTTTTTGAACCAGAAAACAACAATCTGATCACCAGTATATGTTCAAGCTTCATAGAGATCAATCAAATTGTATAGGAATCAGCAAGATACAGACCTCATACCAGAT
The DNA here is from genome assembly GCA_002080005.1 of Gigantidas platifrons. Taxonomy (NCBI): domain Eukaryota; kingdom Metazoa; phylum Mollusca; class Bivalvia; order Mytilida; family Modiolidae; genus Gigantidas; species Gigantidas platifrons. The sequence continues at coordinate 25,345 of MJUT01040894.1, read as the reverse complement.
TGATTTACATCTAAAAACATAACAATTGTGTAAAACCAAATAGGGTTATGGTATAGAGAAATATGGACCTTATCATAAAAACTTTACATAAATTTCACATAATCCATTGACTGCAAAAAATAAGATTATGATCCGTTGATATGTGAATGTCTTAAGACTGAAATCATGTGTACTGATCTATCAGATCACAAAAACTAAATAAATTGTTAATGCCATCACATGAATTAGCAATACCTACATCTGACCTTACATGTTCTTGCAGGTGAGACTAAAATTTAGAAAATATTTCCACTGACTGCATGCAGAAAAATAATACCTACATTTTTATGTCTTGCCTCTCATGATTTTCAAAGAATACATGACAAAAACAATAGAGCATTCAAGAAAAAAGATCAGGAAGATGAGCGTATCAAAGAAGGATATACATTTTCACAGAAATCGGTTGTCAGTTGTAGGAGAACTTCTATTGTATATTTTAAACCAGAGGCTCCCAGGAGCCTGTAATCGCTCACCTGGATCAAAGTTGCTTTCAATAACAACGCAACTGCAGTGGTGGCCATCTTGGTGGGAGAGTGTGACTTCTGGACACAATTTGGAAAAGGACCATCAAAACTATTCCATCAAAGTTTGGTTCTAATTGAGCTACTGGTTCCAGACAAGATGGTTTTTATGTGAATTTCCCATAGGGTCCTATGTTAAACTAAGTTCAGCTGTGCAGCCATCTTGGTCAGAGGGCGGGACCACCAGACACAATTTTGGAAGAGGACCATCCAATGAATATTTTATCAAAGTTTGGTTCCAATTGAGCAACTGATTCCAGACAAGAAGATTTTGATGTGAATTTCCCATAGGGTCCTATGTTATGCTAAGTTCGGCTGTGGGGACCATCTTGGTCGATAGATCTTGACATACTGAACATGTTTGCAGTTTAAACTTAACATCTATCTCTTATAGTTTTTTAAATATAAGACGAAAAGTATCAAAATTAAAAAAAAAATCTGATGGAAAAAAGGGCAGTAAATCCAACATGGATAATGGGATTTACTTCAAAATTGCAGGGTAAGTAGATCTTGACATGCTGCATATTTTTGCAGTTAAAACTTAACATCTATCTATTATAGTTTTTGAAATAAAGGACGAAAAGTATTAAATTTTGATGAAAAAAGGGCAATAACTCCAAAATGGGTGATGGGATTTACTTCAAAATTGCAGGGTAGGTAGATTTTGACATGCTGAACATGTTTGTAGTTTATACTTAACATCTATCTCTGATAGTTTTTGAAAAAAAGGATGAAAAGTATTAAAATTTTGAAAATTTGAGGAAAAAAGGGCAATAACTCCAAAATGGGTAATGGGATTTAGTTCAAAATTGCAGGGTAGGTAGATCTAGACATGCTACATATTTTTGCAATTTAAACTTAACCTTTATCTCTTATACTTTTTGAAATATAAGACGAAAAGTATTAAAATTATAAAAATTTGATGAAAAAAGGACAATAACTCCAAACGAAAAGTATTAAAATTTTGAAAATTTGATGAAAAAAGGGCAATAACTCTAAAATGGGTAATGGGATTTACTTCAATATTGCAGGGTATGTAGATCTTGACATGCTGCATATTTTTGCAGCTTAAACTTAACATCTATCTCTTATAGTTTTTGAAATAAAGGACGAAAAGTAATAATATATTGAAAATTTGATGAAAAAAGGGCAATAACTCTAAAATGGGTAATGGGATTTACTTCAATATTGCAGGGTTGGTAGATCTTGACATGCTGAACATGTTTGCAGTTTAAACTTAACATCTATCTCTTATAGTTTTTGAAATATAAGACGAAAAGTATTAAAATTTTAAAAATTTGAAGAAAAAAGGGCAATAACTCCAAGATGGGTAATCAGATTTAATTCAAAACTGCAGGGTAGGTAGATCTTAATATGCTGAACATGTATGCAGTTTGAATTTAAGTCTCTTATAGTTTTTGAAATAAAGGACGAAGAGTACAAAATATGCCTAATTTGCATAATTGGTATAAATCGGCCGAAAGACAAATTTCACAGAAAAACCCGTAATATCTGTTAAACTACTTCTTGCCATGTAGCTGCAGTTAAAATTTGAGCTCATTTTGACTTATGCTAAAGCAGCAATGGACAATTGAAGAAATTTCTATTTTTAGTAACAGCAACCATCTTGAATGGAGGGCGGGACTGTCGGACACAATTTTTAAAGGCACCCACCCAGGGACCATTCCTGCCAGGTTTGGTTTAATTTTGTTCAGCTGTTTCAGAGGAGAAGATTTAAATGTGATCTTTTATCAAAATATGCCTATTTAAAATTGCATAATCGGTATAAATCGGTATACACTACTTATTGCCATGTAGCTGCAGTTAAAATTTGAGCTCATTTTGACTTATACTAAAGCAGCAATAGACAATTGAAATTTCATCCCCCCTTTTTTCTATTTTTAGCTTGGCAGCCATCTTGGTTTGAAGTCGGGATCACCGGACACATTTTTGAAAGGGGGCCATCCAAGGACCATTCCACCAAAGTTTGGTTGCAATTGGCCCAGTAGTTTCTGAGGAGAAGATTAAAATGTGAAATGTTGACGGACGGACGACAGACGACGGACAAAAAGTGATGGCAATGCTCACATGACCCTTTGGGTCAGGTGAGCTAAAAAGTAGAAATTTCCAGAACACTATCAAAATCTTCCAATGTAACCATCATCAAACAAAATGTACATTGATGTGACCTGACAAGACCGAGGCCATTGCCCTAGTTCAAGTCATGTCACAGGTCAGGGGTCCTCATTTCCTACATTTGACCTCACAAAGAGTAATTACAGGTAATTGTTTTATTATAACACTGTTCTCTTAATGCTGCAAGTTTACTGGAGAACATTTGACCTCACAAAGAGTAATTACAGGTAATTGTTTTATTATAACACTGTTCTCTTAATGCTGCAGGTTTACTGGAGAACATTTGACCTCACAAAGAGTATTTACAGGTAATTGTTTTATTATAACTCTGTTCTCTTAATGCTGCAAGTTTACTGGAGAACATTTGACCTCACAAAGAGTAATTACAGGTACATTGTAATTGTTTTATTATAACACTGTTCTCTTAATGCTGCAAGTGTACTGGAGAACATTTGACCTCACAAAGAGTAATTACAGGTAATTGTTTTATTATAACACTGTTCTCTTAATGCTGCAAGTTTACTGGAGAACATTTGACCTCACAAAGAGTAATTACAGGTAATTGTTTTATTATAACACTGTTCTCTTAATGCTGCAAGTTTGCTGGAGAACATTTGACCTCACAAAGAGTAATTACAGGTAATTGTTTTATTATAACTCTGTTCTCTTAATGCTGCAGGTTTACTAGAGAACATTTGACCTCACAAAGAGTAATTACAGGTAATTGTTTTATTATAACTCTGTTCTCTTAATGCTGCAAGTTTACTGGCGAATATTTGACCTCACAAATAGTAATTACAGGTAATTGTTTTATTATAACTCTGTTCTCTTAATGCTGCAAGTTTACTGGAGAACATTTGACCTCACAAAGAGTAATTACAGGTACATTGTAATTGTTTTATTATAACTCTGTTCTCTTAATGCTGCAAGTTTACTGGAGAACATTTGACCTCACAAAGAGTAATTACAGGTACATTGTAATTGTTTTATTATAACACTGTTCTCTTAATGCTGCAAGTTTACTGGAGAACATTTGACCTCACAAAGAGTAATTACAGGTAATTGTTTTATTATAACACTGTTTTCTTAATGCTGCAGGTTTACTGGAGAACATTTGACCTCACAAAGAGTAATTACAGATAATTGTTTTATTATAACTCTGTTCTCTTAATGCTGCAAGTTTATTGGAGAACCATCAAATACCAATTTTAAAGTCTATTTTGATAGAACTTGGACTGAACCTATGATTGCCATCTGAACATGACAAATCATGGTATTTGCACTTCAATAAATGAAAAATAACTCCATTACAGGTCATACTGCCAAAAATAATTGCAGGTACCATGATTCAAAAGACCCAATAGGAAACGTGTATGAATAAAGTTCTCCCTCAGACATATAGGTGACCTTAGCTGATTTTGACTATCCTGTTTAGACCCTTTGGTCTTATTGCTCCCAAAACTTTGAAGTATTTGGCTTTCCAATCTTTCGAGTTTGAGCGTCACCTGATGAAGGTAATTCCAGAAATTTGATATCTACGTTTTTATCAAGCAATATATATTAATGAGGTAGAATAGCATAGTATATTTACCTGTGATTTCTCATGTAATTTACACATAATAGCATAAAGCACATAGAAATTTCCAACAGCAAACAAGGTGTTAACAGTTCTCAACAATAATACTGAACAAACATCTTCAACACCAAGAGCTTTCCCAACTGGAACCAAAAGTCCAACAGATACCAGGTAAAGACCAGGCAAGGTAGTTATCATTGGATTCCACTGAAATTATATATCTCAGGTCAATAATATAAGAATTGTTGGTTGATTTAAACTATTCAAACTAGTTTTCTGAAATATCTACATATACAATGTACAATGCTGTAAGCCTTTTAGATGCACCAAAGGGTTCTTTCATTGATGTTGGCTTTATTTGTATGCATATGTTTTATATTTTGCACATGGTGAAAGTGTATTACCTAATCCCTGTCTGTACTTAATTTTATTAAAATCGATCAAAATTCAGCTGTATTTAATTTTTTGGGGGCATTGAATAGACCTACATGTACCCCCAAATTGAATGTGTCTAAATGCCAGAAATCATGTGCATCTAATTACATGATGTGTCTAAAAGGCTGGCACGGCTGTACCAAATTCAAATAAAAGGAAATAAAAAAGTTATTGCATTTTTATATGTTGCTCTATTTTTACTGAACAAAAAAGAATCTACATGTATGTCAAATATGAAAAACTTTTTTGTTCACTTTTATTTTAATTTCGTAAGTAGATATTTGGTGTAGACAGTACCATGGCTGTAAGTACATACAAAAATTGACGACTTTTTTTTAATATACAAAGATTTTATTTTAAAAATCTAAAATCTAAATCTCTATTCCAATAGAAACATTTTTAAGATATCCACTGAATGAATTCGTTTAATGTCTACGGCTACAATTTGAAGTCTACCGACATCGTTGCAATGAAAGACATAACTGACTTCAAAGACATCAGACATCTAACAGGTTTATCGAACACCTGATGATTTAAAGCATACAGTATACTTTTCACACGTTTCAATCTTAGCTCGGTTCTTGCCCTGATGTAATGTATATTGTCATTTAGCGTCACGATGGCACTCAAGTCGTGTCTCTAAATAACTGGCTGAAGACGGGTACGTTAAAAAGAAAGTCAGGAGACGGTAAGCATAACCTTAAAGTTACAAAACTTTAGAGGAATCTTGGTGTCTCATATTGTTTGGTCCATAGAAATATCTTTGACTGAAATTCAGGTTGGCCCATAATTTCTACAGGAATTTAGTCTAATTAATTTTGTTAAGTTCAAAATTTCAATGGCGTTTACCCTATATAAGCTGTCGTTAAAGCTACTAAGTTCAGTGGCAGATCCAGAATTTTTAAAAAGGGAGGCCCGGCCTCAATTTTTTTGAATTTACCATATACATGTACAATGTATTTTGTAAGTTGACAAACAAAAAAAGGTTATTGGTTCCTAAAGTAGGACAGACCCCCTTCCCCCACCCCTGAAGTTCTTTTGAATTATTTCATATAACTAAATAAATGGATTATGGAAGATTTTAAAATATACATATTCGCTATATGGAAGATTTCAAAATATACATATTCGTTATACAAAAATCATTTCTGTGCAGTTTAAGGCAAATATCTTTAGTTTATAATTTACATAGGGAAAAGTGGTATTTGTTTGATCTTTTTTTCAAATCCAATGCAGTGTACTTTCGATGTTTTGTAGACAATTTTGATGTTCTATCGACAAAAGAACAGCTGGTCGATGAAAGTCTTGGAGAGGCGTTCTTAGGTGGCCCCCAGATCCCTCGCCCAATTTTTTTTCCACCTCCTCAGCACAGCGATTAAGTGTTTTTGCCTCATTTGAAAAAGAGTCTAGTTACGGCCGTGAGTACAATCATGACAATTCACAATGGAGCTGCAAGATCATCAAGACCATAACTTGACATAAGAGGCATGACAAAAGTGGATTGTGTTGAATTTTTTTTTTTTCATCATTGACATTATGGAATTTTAATTGATATAGTGTCCAATGCCTGTGTTGTGACTAGAACTGTGCTCATGGAACATCAACATGAAATTATAATATATATAAAAAAAAACAATATATCTAAGTTATATAGACAGATTTTTAACAAAAATCATTAAAACAAACAAATCTTACATTACTGAAATTTCCTGAGCAAAATTGTCTTGCTTGCGGTACATGAAATACTTCATCCATGTAGGGGTCAGGTTGCTCATTGTAAATATATTGAAAAGTTAGTGAAATCGTAAAAATTAGCACAGCTAAAGCCACAAAACATGTCATTGTTGATCAATTTTCTTTGCCCGTATACGACTATGAAAAGTCTAAATGCATTCCGATAGTAAGGGAGTCTTTATTTTGATGAATAAAAATGTTTAACATGTATATTGTTAGCATATATATACCAAATTCAATACCAGTTATTTGGAATAAAATCTATGATATATATTTAGTACAATGTAGTATCATATTTTTGCTTAGATATGATTGAAGTCGCATATAAATTAACTGCAAAATATTATTAATCGGAAGCCACAATACATCCCTTTACTCTTTAAAAAAGAAGGTATGAAAGGTGTAAACAACTATTGATCGATAATTTTGTTTAAATTCGGCATCTAGGCCTATTTGTTCAAAAATGAACAAAGGATGGCTTGAATTAGAAAGCGATCCAGGTAAGCAAGTTATTTATCATCCACATATTTACGAGAAAATAAGACAAGTTTGCTTACCAACAGAAGATGTGTTAGTTTTTTTCAGTTGAGACTTGATCAAATAACACCGGTACCGGCTAATATCATCCATGACATTTGTTTATTTTATTCTTCAAATTCAAGAACACCACAAATGATCAAATAATGTGATCTAATTACTTCTTTTATTTTAAGAAAAAATCTAAATAAAGTTCCATTCAAGAGATAGTCTAAAGTAAAAGTAGAATGGCAAGGAACAATACAACCTTTTAATAATATGCCCCTTCCGTTAATTTGGGTATCCTCAATGCATCTAAATTCGTCATGCATAAAACTTCGTCACTTTGCGATTTTCGCTGGCATGTCTACATTGGTCCAGAAACTGCACATTTGCCACGCTGTTTAGTTTGCAGACTTCAATTTCCACTACTGACCATGATTTAAGTCGAGATGCATTTCAACCAAATTAGTACTCATTTACATTCTTTGTCTATGCAAACTTTTTGCTAACTCCCCTTTTCCAACACTTTTGATTCTCTTTTATTGCCAAAATCATAAGTCCTCAATTTTTTGTTTACATTTTATCTTTACAAAGACAATTTCATCCGTCATCATGTGATTCTTGCGTGGGAAAATAGCAGGCAACGTAGGCATGCAAGCGAAAATCACAAAGTTGACGAAGTTTTATGCATTACAAATTTAGATGCATTGAGGATACAACATTCGTTAAATTATGTTTGTTCTAACGATATATGATCGCCATTTTGTAATTGAAAACGTGTTGTTTATATATTTTTTTTCAAAGTTGAACAAATTGAAACACAACTATTATAAGTAAATGATCAGGAGCAAAAACTATTTAAATGTAAAATGAAATACATGTAAAAGAAAATTATTATTCAATTTACAAAGCTTGTATTTTTATTTCAAAACATTTGTTTTGCACAAGAAAAGCTCCTTTTTTTCAGACAAAACATCGAGTTGTAACAGTAAAATACAAGACATATGAATAAGTGACATATGTATATCAATAAATTAAAAACATTAGTCCATATTTAAACAAATTTCTTAATAGCTTTTGGCCTATAAACCTTTTGGTAATATGTCACATCTGAAGGACATGCGCAAGGTGACGAAGTTTTATGCACATCTATTTTTGATATTGTTTTGACCTAGTTTTCATTGTTTACGTTTTATGGTGCATTGATCATGAACAAAAAAAAAATGCACAAAAATGTGTCACAAATGTAGGAAAAGAATTCATAAATGACATAAGACCAAAACAGAATATATATTAAAACGTTTATGATAATAGAATTTATCGACGAAGCGTTAGGCTGACGAACTTTCATACATCGGGGATAACAGTTAATCTCATTGAAATTTTAGCTATTTCTTTGTTTTGTTTAACACCAACTCAACAATTTTCTAGCTACAAACCAAAAATGTATATCATGGCGAGTACAAGTTAATTTTTAATGAGATGATGATGAAGTCTGCTTTGTACTAGACCAACATGCTTAGTTGGATTTTTACAGTGCTTGCTCACTGAAACAACAGCTCGCGGATAGACATGTTGCCCCACTCAGATACATTATCCCGATTCTGAGCCAACCAATCTTTGCTTCCTCCTTAATGCTGTGTGTTTAGCGGATCTATCGTACTTGAGGTGAACACGCTAGCCAAAACACCACCAATATACATGTATATCGATGCAGTTAAGAAATAAAATAAGGTAGATGAGATAAATTACGATACTGTCCACTAAGTATACAAGTACATTGTATAGCTGTCAACTAAGTGTACAAGTGCATTATTGTATATAGCTGTCCACTAAGTGTGCAAGTACATTCGATTGATTGTATATAGCTGTCCACTAAGTGTACAAGTACATTATTGTATAAAGCTGTCCACTAAGTGTACAAGTACATTGTATATACATTTAGCTGTTCACTAAGTGTACAAGTACATTGTATATACATTTGTAGCTGTCCACTAAGTGTACAAATACATTGTATATAGCTGTCCACTAAGTGTACAAGTACATTGTATATAGCTGTCCACTAAGTGTACAAGTACATTGTATATAGTTGTCCACTAAGTGTACAAGTACATTGTATATAGCTGTCCACTAAGTGTACAAGTACATTGTATATAGAAGTACATTGTATATAGCTGTCCACTAAGTGTACAAGTACATTGTATATAGCTGTCCACTAAGTGTACAAGTACATTGTATAAAGCTGTCCACTAAGTGTACAAGTACATTGTATATAGCTGTCCACAATTGTACAAGTACATTGTATATAGCTGTCCACTAAGTGTACAAGTACATTGTATATAGCTGTCCACTAAGTGTACAAGTACATTGTATATAGCTGTCCACTAGTTTATATTAAATTTGTGTAATTTTTTTTTCCAGGATTATTTACATTACTGCTTGAAGATTTTGGTAAATATATATTTATATAGATTTAGTAACAATTTTATGTACATGACATGCATGTATTGTAATAGGATTGTATAAACATAACAGAAAACTCACAATATTACATATTAAACGATAAGATGTTTTTATAATTAGATTTTGATCATAGTTCAGCATAGTATATAAATAAGAAGGGGGATAGCTTAATTTGTAGGAAATGTAGATTACCATATTAAAGAAGACAAACAGAAAATACCGGCATGCTGTCCAAACAGTTCCAAAATCTGATAAAAAGTTGTAGAAAGAAGCAAAATTGATACCCCTAACACACAAATACATGAAAGTTTACTTTCCTGGCTTGGTACAGATACGTCAATAAAAGTTTGGTTAATCTAGTTTTATCACCTCTTAATTAGTGAATGATATAGTCCTGCAGGTGCTTTTCATGTGTGAGTAAAATGCCAGCCCTCACATATAATATTCTCATATTATCATTTTGATAGGAATATTAGAAGAACCCTGAATCATGTGAATTTGTTTGTGTATATAATATATTGTCTACATTTATCTACAATTAATTGATTGTTATTTAACTTTATATTAAGTGAACAGTAATTTTAGCTATATTCATGTTTATGACCAGAACAAGTTTACAAATAATAAATCGTGTAGGTAAAAAGTTGTGCTGGAATGGGCCTATGGGCAAAGGCTTTGATTGCATATTGTCACAATGAAAAGAGGAGATCATGGATAGGTTAGGAAAACATTGCCTCTCAACAGGCACCAACTACCATTGCCAATGCAAGAAAGCAGCTGCTGCAAATTATCCTTTATAGTGTAAAGAGCGTGGCACTCTCCTAACACAAGGCACTCATTTATGCTTATCCTACGGGCCAGTTGTGTAATCTGTTGTATCCCTGCAGCTGAGAAACTTGCTCCTTTTTATACCCTGGATTTTCTTATAGGGGAAATATGATACACACCCATCTCTTTTTACATAAAAATATGTATTAATGTTTATATGCTATCTGCATTCTTGTGTATAATACTCACCCAGACTGGTCAAACATGTTACAGAAGATAAAACTAATTTTTATAGTAGGTATTATTATTGTTATTTATACAATCTATTAATTGGGTCACAAATATATGTACGTGAGTAAAATTCCTGCAATGTTTTAAGTATGAAGATGCATACATGTGTTTTTGGTCAACATAGATGAAGTTTATGCTTTTTAATGACATACAAAAATGCACAAAATAGTACATTGCAGTGTTTGCCAAAAACTTTTTTAACCACTAGACATCTGGGCCAGTGACTTGCTAAAGTTACTTGACCGAATCAGTGCACACTAGACCGAAGATATTTTTACCAGAAAAAGAAGAAACAAATTTTCATTGTTTAATTTTATACATGCATTTGGATGGTGTCTATTCTAAAGTTGTTAGATCCTGTAACAAACTTCCCAGCCCCAGTTTTGTTCTTAAACTGTTTTTCGCAGTGTGTACAATACATCATTTGTTCATGTTCATGTAAATGGTCATGTAAATGATGGATAAGACTATTTTTTATTATGGCTTTTTGATTTTAGGATTGTAAATTTTGTAAATAATTTTATTTTGCAAATATCTTTTACTTTTTAATACCTGAAAGTAATACCTTTTTAATTATAATGACCCTGTTAGTAAATGCCAAGTTAGTAAACAGTAACTTTGTTTTACCTTTTAAAAATATATTTTTATTAGTTTATTGATAATTAATATCAAACTAAATAAAATAATATTGATACAGATTATACTAATGAAGCCAACCCCATTAAAATATACTTAAATGTAATAGATTTAAGGCACTAAGATATTGTAAGATGTGTAGATATATATAAATATATCTGAGTTAAGATTAATGGCTCTTTGATTTTAGGATTGTAAATATTGTAAATAACTTTATTGTGCAAACATCTTTTACTTTTTAATACCTAAAATTAATAGCCTTTTAATACTAAGAGTAGAGTAAATGAAAATATTCAATTGGTTCCAATATATTTTTAGTTTTAAATAAAAAAAAAAGTTTACCGTGTGACACGGGTGCTCCACAGTGAAGGAAACTACGAAGAGAAGAAGTTCGTCGTAGCGTAGCCAAGGGCGATCGGTGGTCCATTGGAGCTTAAAAAATCGTGATCGTTTCTGTTCATATTGTTTTTTTTATCTGTGACACCTCCTCTGGTGTTCTAGCAGGCTTTTTCAACTTCTTCTGCGGAATAGCACCGTCTTGCCATTTCAAGTCCATGTTGATTTATCGAAACCATAAACAACTAAAAACCAACACAAGTCATAATGACAGAGCAATATCCGTAACAATTCATACTGGGGAAAGTGGTAAAAATATTGATTTTCTTTATTTTTACTCATAAAAAGTTAAAATCTTATTAAAGATTATTTTCAAGTTTGAACATCTAACGATCAACAAATGCCTTTGCAACACGACGACTCATTGTACTTTATTGCCTGTCGAAATGCGATGGGATTTAGATGCATCTTACGACTGGTTGCCGAATTGAAAATGCCTAAGTACTCACGAATAGCTATATTTGAAGGTACCAGTTATTAGGTTAAGGTCATTTTTATGAGTAAACAAGTCGGCGACTATTTTTGCACGAAAATAAAATAAAATTATCACATTAACGATTCAAAATTTTCGTCGAGTCCTTCAGAAAAAGTATTTAGCTACACTTCGCTACTTTCAAATTCACTAGACCAATCGGGCCACCAGCAACACCATACAACTAGACCGATAGAATTTTTACTAGACGCGGGCTTCGGACTACCGCTTAACGTCGAACACTGCATTGTATAAGGAAAGGATTACATAAGATTTAGTACCAGTAGATGTATAAAAAAGAAGGATATAGAGGGGGGGGGGGGCACAATGTATTTTGTCAAAAACAATGTTTGATTTGAATTTTGTTCTATAAAAAATATTTGTTTTCTATTATTAAGGAGTTAAAGGAGTTCAAGTAGAGGAAATATATGACCTTCAAAAAACCATTGATGGGTGAGAAATATTTATGTTTTCTGTTACATGGATAGCAAATAGTTAATAGAGCAGCTTTGTGACAGTGGATATTTCAAGTATTTCAAAATGTGGACATTCACATCATCAAACCACTTAATCTACTGAATTTAAAAGGAAATCAATAGATCCATGTACAGTCACTACACTATGAAGCTAGAGAAGTTCAAATTAACCCAGGCAAACTGTGTTAATGACAATTTTAGTGCAGTGATTGGGATTAGAGGGGCCATGTGCCATTTATCACATTCCATCTGAAAATGTCCCATTGAAATCAGACATATTTACAAAGAATGTTAAAGAATGGCCCATTGAAATTCTGAATGTCAATAGAAAATGTCCCATTATTAAAATTTTAATCCTAATCACTGTTAGTGTTTGATTTCCATGTAGTTTTTTTGTTCTAACATGTGATCAACATGATATTGATAACATACATGTTACATGTATATCATTAAATTATAATTGATTTACAAAAGATTGGTGCTGAGAAAAACTTTTATCTAGCTATATTTTGTATTTAAGGAATATATACATTTATTCATTGACCTTTGTTATAAGATAAAAAAGATAATTACCAATTTATTTCCACATTAAATTTAACAGAACATTAGTTTGACTCCCACCGATATTGCTCAAGATATCAATGTACATGTACTTGATACATGCTAGTTTGGTAACGTGTGTCAAAAATTTTCAAATGGTCTGTGGTTTTTGCCAGGTACTGCGGTTTCCTCCACCAATGCAACTGATAATCTCCAAATATCTGAATTAATCACCTATTATCTTGATCCATACCTTAACACATTACTGGTATATCACTGTATATTTTTATACTGACAGATAACTTTACATTTTTTGCCAGATTAGCCATCATTAGAATTTTTCAATTATTTTGTTGGAATTTTTTCATTGAGACTTATTAGTAATTTATTAAAGATAGTATTTGTATTTGTATAATTTAATGTTTTTTTCAATGCTAAAATAAAGATGATTTTGAATTACATTTATAAATGTATATATTTCAGACCAGTATATGGTTTCATCTTTTTATTCCGGTGGATTGAAGAACGAAGAAGTCGTAGGAAAACTATTACAGAAGATGAGATATTTCTTACAAATGAAGAAAAAGTCAATAACCTATTTTTTGCCCAACAGGTTAATACCTATTTAACTCTGTTAAACAAACATACAATTTCATTGATAAAAAACAAACATTTTGTTGGTAATAAGTACATACAAATGTATGTTAATTCTTTAGTATCAGATATTGTGTCTAAATATTAAAAACTAGTGGTACAGTAGCCCCCCTGTTATAAGACCACCCCTTCTACCATGAAAATGTGGTCTTATAAAAGGGGTGACCTCTCTTGAGGGGGAAAAATTAATAGTATGTTACTATCTAAGTGTATCTGAAATCTAGTCTTTGGTGGGAGTGACCTTCCCAGAGGGGAGGTGGGAGTTACCTTATCAGAGGGGAGGTGGGAGTGACCTTATAAAAGAGGAGGTGGTGTGACCTTATCAGAGGGGAGGTGGGAGTTACCTTATCAGAGGGGAGGTGGGAGTGACCTTATCAGAGGGGAGGTGGGAGTGACCTTATCAGAGGGGGGATGGGAGTGACCTTCTCAGGGGAGATGGGAGTGACCTTATCAGAGGGGAGGTGGGAGTGACCTTATCAGAGGGGAGGTGGGAGTGACCTTATCAGAGGGGAGGTGGGAATGACTTTATCAGAGGGGAGGTGGGAGTGACCTTATCAGCAGAGAGGTGGGAGTTACCTTATCAGAGGGGAGGTGGGAGTGGCCTTATCAGAGAGGAGCTGGGAGTGACCTTATCAGAGGGAGGTGGGAGTGACCTTATCAGAGAGGAGCTGGGAGTGACCTTATCAGAGGGAGGTGGGAGTGACCTTATCAGAGGGGAGGTGGGAGTAACCTTATCAGTGGGGAGGTGGGAGTGGCCTTATCAGAGGGGAGATGGGATTTACCTTATCAGAGGGAGGTGGGAGTGACCTTATCAGAGGGGAAGTGGGAGTGACCTTATCAGATGGAGGTGGGAGTGACCTTATCACAGGGGAGGTGGGAATGACCTTATCAGAGGGGAGGTGGGAGTGACCTTATCAGAGGGAGGTGGGAGTGACCTTATCAGAGGGAGGTGGGAGTGACCTTATCACAGGGGAGGTGGGAGTTACCTTATCAGAGGGGAGGTGGGAATGACCTTATCAGAGAGAGATGGGAGTGACCTTATCAGAGGGAGGTGGTAAAGACCTTATCAGGGAGGTGGGAGTGACCTTATCAGAGGGAGGTGGGAATGAACTTATCAGAGGGGAGGTAGGAGTGAACTTATCAGAGGGGAGGTGGGAATTATCTTATTAGAGGGAGGTGGGGGTGATCTTATCAGAGGGGAGGTCGGAGTGACCTTATTAGAGGGGAGATGGGAGACTACTGTATGAAAAATAAATTTTCTTCCAATACAGATTCTTATATAAGGATTAAGAAATAAATACGAAAATACTGTAAACATTATGCTTATTTATCAGATATTATTTGATATTGTTGTTTGAATTGCATTTTTCAATTTAATTTGTGTTTTTGCACTTCTGTTGAGAGAGAAAAAACTACCTCAATCACTTGAGTTATCTCCCTTATAACTTTTTTCTAATGCTAATATCCATCTTGTGTATGGGATTCAGATACATTTTGATGAAACCAATTTTATTTCTCTTTTAGCTAATACCCAATTCTTGTGTATGATATTGCGACATATGATTTTCAAAAAGATAACTTAGATTAAAACAATTTTATTTCTCTTTTAGGTAGTACCCAATTCTTGTGCTACTCATGCATTATTGAGTGTGCTGTTAAATTGTGATAAAGTAAGACTAGGTGATACATTGTCTAAGCTGAAACTTTTCACCAAAGGAATGAATTCAGAGGTAACATTTGTTATATAGTGTATTACAAACATTTATTTTTGTAAAATTTGAAATGACATTGGACAGGTATCTGAGATGAAGCATTTTATAAATTTAGAAAATGTATATTCACAGTAGATGTTGTCCATCATAGTCATGATCTTATGATAGTTGGATTTACAACTACTTATGCAATCACAGCCTGTCACCAGTCCACTAAAGTTGTTAGTTTGAATCCAGCTCATGACAAAGTATACTCAATATAATGTTATGTGATAAAGTTTGTCAGTGGCTTGTGGCAGGTCGATGGTTTTCTCTGGTAATCTGGTTTCCTCCATCAATAAAACTGACCACCAAGATATAACTGAAATATTGTTGAAAGTTGCGTTAAGCACCATAACCCTAATCGATAGTAGATTACATTTGTTCTTCCACCATTAACTATTGGTCTATTTATACGAAAATCAGCATAATTATCTGTAACTGATCTGTATATAGTAATTTCCATAACAACCTAACAACAATTTTAATATTAGACAGATTTAGCCAATAATGAAAGATACAATTTAATTAGTAGACATAGCATTATGATTTTGTAATGGGACCAGTGATATAGGCTCATGAATTGTTTATTATTACAAAACTTTTCAAATGAATTGACCCATGGGTGATAGAGGAGGAACAAGCATAATCAGCTGTCAGAAGCTTTTAGTTTATAATCCCATGGAGAATTCCCCAATTATATTTATTGTTAACATAGACTTATAGTCTAGAAATGTAAATGTATCAATTATACTTATTGTTAACATAGATTTATTATCGAGAAAATATGAATATATGAATTATACATATTGTCGAGAACATATGAAGATACCAATTAGACCTTATATTTTTAACATAGACTTATGGTCTACAAAAATATGGTACAATACTTTATTTCAGTTTATTTGCATCAGAATTTTTGTACCACATTTTTATAATTTTTTTTTGGTACTACATGGTTTAAAAATCAACTCATTTTTCCTCTGCTATTTATTGTTGTAGGATAAAGGACATGCTATCGGAAACATGCCAGAATTAGCAGAAGCTCACAACAGTCATGCCAGGTATGGTGTGTGTATCGTTTTGTCTGTCATTTTTGATCATCATCTTGTGTCATTGTCACCTTTAATGTCGTGATCTCTACTTGCCCTTGCAATTCTAAAGTTAATATTGAATAACTTTGCAGGTTAATATGCATGGTTTTCACAACATGAAAATTTCTACATATAAAGATATATTGCATGACTATCAAAGTTAACATGCTTGGTTCTCACAACATGGAGATGTTATAAATACAGTCGAACATGTTTGTGTCAAACACTCTTTATTCGAATACTACGGATGTCTCGAAGTTGCCGGCCAGTCCCGATCTATTTTCCTATTATTCTATATTATTTCAACACTGTTAATTCGAACATTCTTGAGTCCAATACATTAGTTGTGTCGAATACTTTTTATAGCCCCAAAATCGGAAAATTATGTAATTTACTCTTTTTTAGTCGAACCTCGAGTCTTCATGTCTTTTCCTTCACTTCCGTAAATCGAATTTCTTGTGTTATGCAAAGTTATGACTTCCTTTTCTTTAAATCTGTGTCATTGATGTAAATCCAGTGTTTTTATTACAATTTTTGACAGTACACAGTGTAAACAATAAAAATACACAGATTTGTGTGTTAATTAAACAGCTGATCGATAACGGCGTGTCAAGGGCTTAGTCAAGGTTCATTGATTTGCAAAAAGGTAAAAATAGCCATCATGAATGGGGTACGGCAAAGGGTGAAAATAAAAACGAAATAAAAATTGAAATGAACGTTTTGTTGGTCAGAATTTCATTTTACAGTTGAAAACAGATGCGGCTAAAATTTAGAAAAAATATTTGACTGAATTATTACACGACATTTACGATGTTCACTTAGAAATTCGAAAAATGAATGGTTTGTGTTTTACTCACACGAAACGATTTTTGTCCCCCGACGCTTCGTCGAAGGGGACTATAGAAATGGGTGTCGTCCGTCTGTCCGTCCGTGTGCTTTTTGGTTTCCAGATGATAACTTGTGAATGAAAAGTCAGATTGAAGCTAGGTTTGGTATGTAAGTGTATCTTATGAATATCTAGGTCAAGTTCGATAATGACAATTTTTCGACTATTTTTACTAGAGTTATGTCCCTTTTTATACCTCAAAATGGCTAAATATTTGGTTTCCAGATGATAACATGGGAACAAATAGTCAGATTGAAACTAGATTTGGTATGTAAGTGTATCTCATGAATATCTAGGTCAAATTCAATAGTGATCATTTTTCGACAAATCTTACCAGAGTTACATCCCTTTTTATACTTCGTCCGTGTGTCCCGAATTGGTTTCCAGATGATAACTTGTGAATGAAAAGTCAGATTGAAGCTAGGTGTGGCATGTAAGTGTATCTTATGAATATCTAGGTCAAGTTCCATATTGACAATTTTTCGACGATTTTTACTAGAGTTGTGCCCCTTTTTATACCTCAAAATTGCTAAATATTTGGTTTCCAGATGATAACTTGGGAACAAATAGTCAGATTGAAACTAGGTTTGGTACGTAAGTGTATCTCATGAATATCTAGGTCAAGTTTGATAGCGATCATTTTTCGACAAATCTTACCAGAGTTACATCCCTTTTTATTCTTCAAAATTGCTAATTTTTTGGTTTCCAAATGTATGTAAGTGTAACTCGTGAATATCTAGGTCAAGTTCGATAATGATGATTTTTCAACAAATCTAACCAGAGTTACTCCCCTTTTTTATTACTTCAAAATGGTCCTTGGGTGGTCCCCTTTCAGAATTATTTAAGTCAGGTGAGTGATACAAGCTCACCTGAACCTCTAGTTTACAGTAGTTTCAAAATTTAATCTTACGATATAACCTTGGCGTCGGGGGACCAGTGGCCAACGGCCTTTTATTTAGAAACGTTTTTTAATGGAAACATCTTCGATCATCAAAATGTTTGTATTCCTTTTAATTTTTTTTTAATTTTACCGAAAAATTAATTATCATGCTAATTAAATTCATAGCTTTAGCACATTAATTCTTAATTAGAATAATCAGAGGAAAATTGAGCACCACAGCTTGGGAAACTCAATTTTTGACACAATGCTAGCGTGGAGTAATAAAAAAATCAAAAGGTTATTAATTAGCCTAATTAATGAGGTATGGGTGAACACTAATCACAATTATGATAACTAAAATGTTGAAAATAATTTATTCCTTTTTTATTTTTATCCATATTTAAACCGGAAATGATCCCTGAAGACGTAACGAATAAGTAGCACACGTTAAACCGGAAGTCAACTTCACAGGTAAACATCAAGAAAACCGGAAGTCAAAACTGCTTACGGATGTGTCGAAGCACCGGATAAGTCGAAGTTTTCTTTGAGTCCCCTGAAATTCGACACAACCGAGTTTCACTGTAGCAAATTCTGTACAGAGTTTTGAGTTTTTATCTTTAATCAGCCTTATTATACAATAGACACCAAGTAATACAAGTGACAGAATTTTTTTGTGTTTTCTAAGTTCATATATCTAGATTTCATTGGAGAGATTTATCTTTAAAGGAAGTAACTGCATCACTGAGGTAATGCTTGGTATGCTTGCCTTGAGTGCGGTAGATCGTAGGTTCAAATGCTGGTCGAGTCAAACCAAAGACTATGAAATTAGTATTTTCTGCTTCTTCATTAAGCACGCAGCATTAAGGAGTAAGATCAAAGACTGGTTGGCTCATAACCAGAAGAATGAGTCAGAGTGGAGAGACATGTCTATCCGCGGACTGTTGTTTCAGTGAGCTAGCACTATAAAAATCCAACTAATCGTGTTGGTGTAGTACAAAGTACACATCATCATCATCTCATCGAATATAACTTGTTCTCACCATGATATACATATAACTGAAAAATTGCTTGTTTGACATTAAATAGCAATCACTTACATACTCTTTAGAAAGAACAATTATTTTTTGATATTATATATCTTTTATACTCTACTGTTCTTGTAATAAAAAAATAATAAAATATAAAAAAAATGTCAGACTAAATCTTTTATGCAAAAAAGCTACAACAAAAAATGATTTGAAATGTTCTATCAATATGTTCAATTAGAACTTGCTCAAGGTTTTTTAGCATCAGTGTACCCTAATTATAAGGTATATTTTTATGTGCCATTGCTTTCTGTATACAATGTAGTTTATAAATTTTGTGTGAGTAACAAATTTTATTTTACCAAGATGCTATCAAAAAAATCTGGGATAGACACACACTAGATATACTTTATATCACATTTGGCAAACAAATGGATATATTTTCCTAAAGTTAAAGGGCACCGGACATCAAATTATCAAACATCTTTTTCAGATTAATACTGCATCAATATTACTTATAAATTATGTGTATGAACTCTACAGTATCTAATTATACTCATGAAGTGTGATAACAGTGTGTGTAAACACTTTACCGCCGTATGCATATTTTTAGCTTGATAACGAGGCTGACATGCTGTGTACGTCACAGTTGATAATACTCTATCTAACCTATGATGAAAGAAACACTGTATCATAGATAAATATTAAAGTCTATAGCTGTTTCTAATTAAAATAACACGGTTATTGTTTCTTAGGGTATATAATAACTTCATTTGCGAACGTAGTAAGAGTAAAACGTTAAAATAATCTTTGGATAAAAATGCCTTATTGTGTTGTCTGGGGTTGCAAAAGTTATTCTTCAACCGACAAAACTGTCTCTTGGTTTAGTTTTCCAAAAGATCAACCGAGGTTTAAAGCATGAGTACATTATTGCAAACGTCAGGATTTCACTCCTTCAAAATACAGTAAAATATGTGGAAAGCATTTCACAAAGTATAGTAGGGATCCAGCAAGACTGGCCGAGCTTGGATATCCTGGAGCAAGAGCGGCATTGAAGGATGATGC
>MJUT01040886.1:710096-721303 GCA_002080005.1 Gigantidas platifrons | reverse complement strand
TATTGTTTTATCGTGGCAATCAGTTTTAGTAGTCCAAGGGTGAAGTTCGAACGCACAAATTTAACGGTGATAGGCACTGATTGAATAGGTAGTTATAAATCCAACCACCATACGCACCATGACCACGACGTCGGTCGGTGGTATTCTCCGGGTACTCCGGTCTCCTCCACCAGTAAAACTGACCGCCACGATATAGCTGAAACATTGTTGAAAGTGGCATTAAACACCAAAACCCTAACCCTCACCCAGATTATGATATATGAAAGCATGTTTTATATTACCTTTCATTAGTAGTACAATTACATTTCTTGGAACATTTTTCACCATAATGGCCTTCTGGGCATCGCTCGCATTTGGTTTCATTTGAGGTGAAATCAAGAAGACATTCTGAAAATGAGATAAGACCATTTATTTGTAACAGAACACCAGTTTGCATAATATTAGTATATACCAGTATAGTTAACATGACCATTTACCTTCCTTCTCCTGCTACAAAATCAATCTGTAGACTGAACAACACGAACTCCAAAAATACCGGGGTTACCTCAGATGCTTCGGAAGGGTTTTTAGATCCTTGTCCAATAATTGCACCCGTCGTGTTACTGCTAAACGATATGAATATCATGTGATATGGAAATCGTGTTGGACACCAATATACGTAAATAAACACACACGGACTCTTTACAGTCAAATCGGAGCATAGACGAATCAAATATCGTTTTTAAGCAGATAGCAAGAGCGCCGAGATAAAAACATGAAGACATGTAATTGGACAGGATCAACACCACTAAAAACCGAGGGTGAACACATATGCTCCGGTAGGCCAATAAGGTTCTAGTACACTAGTGTCAATCCCCGTGTTATTCTAATTACAAACCAACCGGTGAAAAGTCACAGATGAAGAAAGGGTTGGATTGTGATCAGGGCAAAGTGAACATATCCAGGGTAATTTGTGACACGAATATTCCTTAGCAGTTAAACAAGTCATGGTGATCTGGTCTAATACTGACTTCAGTACTGATTGTTGATGATAATAGTAACAGTCATTGTGTGCACATAACGTTTTACACTAACCTGGTTTATGTGTAATATTGACTTCAATGCTGCTTATTGGTATACATCCAGTCACGTGTTCACATCTAAAAAGTATGAGGCCCACATAATAAAACGTGTAAAGTAAATTTACTGTGAAAGAATTACTCTTCAAGACTTGGTAATTTTCGTGTATTTCATGATTTACTGAAACCACGAAGATGGAAATTCAGCACAAAAAAAAAAAAAAATTCAATTGATTTTCTTCTTCAAGTATGTGAAACCACGACAACCTATGAATCAATGCATTTTGTAGAAACCACGAATATTTGTGCCCAGGGATAAAAGTACTTTCACAGATACATTATTCATAAACTTGTTTTACAGAAAAAAAAACATATTAAGTAAATACATAACGGTGAGTTATAATATTAATGGATAAACCAAAGTATTAAACCATTTGAATCAAAACCCTGATAGACAAAGTCAAGCGAAATAAAAACAAATAATCAACAACAACAACAAAAAACAAACAACACTTTTAGTTTAACAATGCAATTCTTATATAATACACCGAAATATACAGGATAACAAACACAGTTCATCACTTTGTATTAATAAAAATAGTAAAATCAATAATCTGCAATCATAGCAATAGTGAATCAGGAACTGCTTACCGTTCCGGAGCAGCTGAGTATACCCAAGGTTTTAGTAGAGTTCATGTTGTTATATCGTGCAATTACATGTCTTCATGTTTTAGTTCGGCGTTGTGCTGTCCGCTACGATTTCCGCGATAAACGGTGTGTTATTCTTTACGCCCATTTGCTTGTAAAAAGTTAATGTTTTATTTCTTATTTGTCTTTCTGTACGCATACGTGTGTCCAACACGATTATTCGATCTTTTGTATTCTGTGTAGTTTGTTGTAGATCATAGTTTCTATTTTTTTATCTTTTGGTCATAGTGTTGTCTGCCATTCTTTGATTTACGGATTCTAATTACCCCTTTGGTATCTTCAAACTTTTCTGTGAAGTATTTTGATGAATCAAAAAATATTAACAGTGAAACATTTGATAACAAGAATTGTAATAAAATATCATCAATATATACCGCTCCATTAATGACATCCGTCATGATGTCCTCCTTCTCTTGCTTTGTTTAATTCCATTTTTCTACTAGTATATCATGCCATCACTATATAATAGTTTGGTTAGGCTTCATGGTGTGTAACGCCATTTTCAACAATATATTGTTCTATTGGTTAAGGAAACCGGTGTACATGGAGAAAACCACCGACCTATCGCAATTCACTGACAAACTTTATCACAACTATAATGATGATAGGCACTAATTGCATAGGTAGTTGTAAATCCAACTACCATACGATCACGACAACGACGCCCCCACACGCAAAATAATATGAGTAGACAACGTTTTGTTATAATTAAGCTACAAATATTTCCACCAATAGTAGATTAAAAACATATTGACTCACATTCAATCATTGTGATATCAAATTGTGATACAGTGGTTGTCGTGGGCGCGATCCCATGGGAGTTGGATTTACAACTACCTATGTAATCAGTGTCTATCACCACTAACGTTGTGAGTTCGAATACCGCTCAGGTGAGATGTACTCGATAAAACATTATGTGATAACGTTTGTCAGTGACTTACGACA
Source organism: Gigantidas platifrons (assembly GCA_002080005.1). NCBI lineage: Eukaryota > Metazoa > Mollusca > Bivalvia > Mytilida > Modiolidae > Gigantidas > Gigantidas platifrons. Next base: position 718,592 of record MJUT01040886.1, on the reverse strand, counting down.
TGTCGGTGATTTTCTCCGGGTACTCCGGTTTCCTCCACCAATAAAACTGCCGCCATGATATAGCTGAAATATTGTGGAAAGCGGTGTTAAACACCATAATTCTAACCATAACCCCTACAAAAAATGGATTCATAACACAGATTGGAGTAAGTTTTGTCGTTTTTGACTCAATGTTTTCTCCATCAAATAAAGTTCATCTATGACTGCCACACAGTGACAAATATAATAACTACCAGCAAAACGACAAAATACATATCAAGTAGATTTCAATATCTGTACCTAGAATAACGAGAATGACAATTTGCTAGATTCAAATACCGGTACCTGGAATAATGAGAATAGCAAGTTGTTAGATTCCAATACCTGTACCTAGAATAATAAGAATAACAATTTGTTAGATTCCAATACCTGTACGTAGAATAATGAGAATAACAATTTGTTAGATTCCAATATCTGTACCTAGAATAATCAGAACAACAATTTGTAAGATTCCAATACCTGTACCTAGAACATGAAAATAATAATTTGCTAGATTTAGGTGTGCATTTTAGAGAAGACGAGTTTCCTCCACCAATACAACCGATCGCCACGATATAACTGAAATGTTTTTAAAAGTGGCGTTAAACACCACAAACCTACACCATAACCCAGATTATGATATATGACAGCATCTTTGGAATGTTTGAAATTACCTTTCATATCCATCACAATTACATTTCGCGGAACATTTTCCACCATAATAGCCTTCTCGGCATCGTTCGCATTTGGTTCCATTTGAGGACAAACCAAGAAGACATTCTGAAAATGAGATAAAGCCATTTATTTGTAACAAAACCCCAGTTTGCATAATATTAGTATATCCGAGTATAGTATAGCATAATATGACATTTTACCTTCCTCTCAAGATGTGTTGCTTCTTATCCATCAATACACACAAGAGAAAACCGAGGTGAGTAATCAGGAATGAACAATCCACTAGCTTTATTGAATGTTATAATCATCATTGGAGACCGTGTAGTGTCTGCGAGATGATAACGACAATAAAGGCATTCAGTTAACTACGCAAGTGTAAAAAGCCTGTCCTTTTCCATGCATATCCCTATTAATCAATATCTACACTACTATTTCATCTAGTCGTAGTGGAGTTTCTGTCAATCAGTCCATTTTGTAAGGCGACACATACCTTCATATATACTATGCTTATTGTTAATAAATTATAATTAATTAGCTTATTAAGAACTGTTAAACTTACATTGGCATGTTCCGTCAGCCTTCTTTTCGTACTCCGTGTAGCAGGATACAACTGGTTTCGATACAGTTACATGGAGATATTCATCTCTAAAAATAAAACAAATCCCATTGGTTGGTAGAAAGTATGTGATCCAACTAGGAATATGATCAGACATGACACAACGTATTAAAACAATATCCAGTAACAATTTCTACAAACATATATATGTAGATCTACATACATGTTATCAAATTAGTTACACCTCCCCTCTCCCGGTATTGGTTATATGACCAACGTGAAGAGGGTAAAATGTATTCATATTTCAGTTATCGATATTTGTGTAAAATCTCCAAAAGCAGGAACTGCTCACCCTTCCGGAGTACCTAAGTTCATCCTGGTTTTTAGTGGGGTCCGTGTTGCTTACTATTCAGCTTTCTGTGTAGTGTTTTCTATATCGTTGTTTGTCTTTTTGTCCTTTTTCTTTTGGCCATTGTGAAGTCTGTCCTTCGACTGACGGATTCTGATTAACTCTTTGGTATCTTCAACTCTTCTTCTTCATTCTGATTGGTTAGTTTCAATAATTAGAAAATTGAAAGTAGAATAAGCACTGGAGATTCAACGTCACTTTCTTTATCTGTGATGATACAATGAAGAATGCTAAGCATTTAATTGTTTTTGCTCTTTACATTAGTTCACCAGTGTTATTAAATAAGATTTAATTTGATTTGACTTTTGGTGTTTTAACGCCACTTTCAGCAATATTGCAGCTATATCATGGCGACCAGTTTTAGTAGTGGAAGAAGCCGGAATACCCAGAGAGAACCACCGAACATGGGCAAGCAACTGGTAAACTTTATCACTTGCGGCTGCGAGTCGAGTGCACCTTTTTGTAATTTACCAAGCTGGGCGCGAAACCCCGCTGTATTGGTGATAGGCTTGTATGAGTTGTTATGTAATCCAACCACCTAACTCATTGAGCCACCCGGGCCCTTAATAAATAAGAGGAAATGAAGTTGGTAAACATACATAATGTTATGATTTTAAACATATATGAAATATCTAATCTGTATGTTTTATGCATTGTCCTGGTTACAAAGATCTAATAAAACATATATATTACTTTTCAGTTCTATTACAGATTCCATCATTTGGATCCTTTGAATGGCATAAAAGAGGCAAAAGTACAAATAACACTAGTACTGCTCTCTTTAGATTCATGGCAAGTCATATGCATTAGAAGGAAATAATCATAAAAAAAAACCGATCGATTTTCAATTAGCGGATGTGTCACGTGAACATTTGTATGGCTTTTTTTTACGTTTTAGGGATAAAGTCACGCGACAGTGAATTGATCTTATATGGAAGAAAGTTGTAAATCGTACACTAGCAGCTTTACTGACATATATCTAAATTGTGTTTTTATTTCCCTCTCTTAAATTTACATACTTTTGACCAAGTACCGTATATCCTAAGTGATTAATTTTATGTAAAGGAGAATACATGCCAACTGTAGATTCTTAAAAATATTCTAAAAAAAATATTTTTAAGAATCTACGAGTTGGAGTGTATTCTCTTACATAATACATTTTCGTCTGCAAAAGTGTTTTCATTTTATATTTTTACACCTTTAATGTTTAGATAGCGAAATAAGACAACAATTAAAAAAATAAACAGATACATTTTTATCGACATACGTCGTTTCGATTCTCGTTTATATTTAGACAGTTCAATGTCTTTCAATTGTCCCAAATGTTCACCTATAGTCTGTCTGATTTGTAATTACTTACGGTCGGTTCGTTTGTTATTTTTTGTATTGCGACAATTTCTGTGATCCTATCTCCACTCTTATACAACTTAATGATGCTTTTTCAGTGCCCGGTGACAATTCTTGACCGTGTGTCGGCATTATTTACTTTTCGGACTTACAAATCATGTCTAGAGCAGACGTCCTAATTTACAATTAATAATAGAGGCGGACAAAACAATCGAGTCGTAGTTTTATAAAGAGTGGCCATTTTGTTTTGGGATTAATATATGGCACGATAATGTAGTTTTCTTACTATTTACCAGATATTGCTTGTCTTTATTTGTAGCTTATTTGATGTCAGGCATAATTATGACGGTATTTGTAAGATTACTGTATCTGTATTTTATTTTCTTATTGATAACCCCAGATCGGGGAATAACATTTTATATGCTACATAACATCAGAGCGACAAAACCATACCAACAGATGTAGCGTTTGTCGACGGAGTACCACTCATCTGCATGCTATGGACCGTTCCACGCTCATTTTAAGGTTTGATTTATTCTCATTGTTGAAGACCCTACTGTGAACGTGAAATGTAGAACAACAATAACATCTCGGTTCCTTTACATTAATTTATGTCTAATTGTAATCTTTTATTGTCTCTCATGTTTATTTAATCTTTTCTTACTAATTAATAATCAAATCCTGTCTTTCATGTAGTGTGGAATTGGTAAAAAGAGTTTGAAGATACCAAAGGGTAATCAGAATCCATAAATCAAAGAACAGACATCACAATGGGCAAAAGAAAAAGGACAAAAGGACAAACAACAATCTACAAAACATTCACATCAAACTAAAGATCGAGTATCTTGAACCCCACAAAAACCGGGTGTGAATTCAGGTGCTCTGGAAGGGTAAGCAGTTCCTGCTCCACTAGTGGTAACCGCAGTATTAATCTAGTTACAAATCCGGTGATAAGTCCCCATGCCTAATGTATACAGCTTTGGACGTATTTTGATAAAATGTTTTATTTACACACACCTTCAACTTTCATTGCTTAGATGTTATGTCCTAAAATATACAGTCCATCCAAGCTTAAGTCGTGAATTTTATATGACATTCAGGTCTCTTTCAAAATAAATTTATTACGACTTTCTAGCTTTTATTTATTTTTTAACTCAGCTGACATGTGTCACGGTGTATTACGTGAATGTAATTTAAAATATGATTTAGAAAATGCATTGCTTAAGCTAACGTATTTATTCTTTATAGATCTTCAAGAAAAGGGCTAACCAAAAGCCGTGAATAGATGGAGGACAGACAATGCAAAAAAGAAAAGTGCAAAAAGACAAACAACGGTCAACAAAACACTACACAAAAAACTTAAGATTGAGCAATACACTAACCAGGGGTTTTCCGGAAGAGAAGCAGTTCCTGCCCAACTAGTAGCACATGTCGCTATACTCTGGTTACAAACCCGGTGATAAGTAATGAATGATGAAATGATCGGATTGTGAATATGATAAACGAAACATACCCGTGAATAATTGTGACACAGATATTCCGTAATTGCTAAGCAAGTCAAGGTGGCAACCATAAAACGTACGAAGATGCATCTTAACAACTAGGAACCCTGATTTCAGTAGCTTCATTGTCAGCAAAAACCCTCTACAAAGAAATCATGATGGGAAGTACACCTTCTGGAATATCATATCAACTAAAAGATATATACTCCATATGCAGGTGCTGCTGCAATGTTGCCACATGTAAATGCGAAACTTCAAAATGGGAAAATTTAAATCATCTTTCTTGTCGTAGAGTTTCTTTCTCAATCGCCCATTGATGTAAAAGTCTATGTGTTTGTGCCACTAGTGAGAAATGGACTGCTTAACATTCCAAAGCATCGGATACCACCAGGGTTTATTATGGGTTCGTGTTTCTCAATCTTAAGTTTTCTGTGGAGCATTATCACGAAGATCATTGTTCTTTGTCGCTATCCTTTTCTTTCTTGGAATTAAGGATTCACATTACCACTTATGAATCTTCAAACTTTTCTCAAGGTATGAAGCAGACATAGCTGTGTCTGTGCTCTTCTTTATTTCAAATCTAATGTAATACATACAATCAACACAGTCACAAAACATTGAACTATTCAGTGAAAGGACATAATTTATATTGCGGTACGCAGTGCCGGATTTACATGAAAGGAGACTCCAGGCTATTTTGCAAGGCCCCTCCCAATCTTCCACTCTCACGACCAGAGGAAGATGAAAGAGTGCTTATATCAATTGGAGTAAAGGAGAGGATGATGAGAGGTGCTTACCATTCTGAAATGGCGTGCAACTGTGCAAAGAAAATTAATGACGGATTATGCTCCTTGGACGAAGGCCTCATAAATTGTGAGGCCCTAGACATCAGCCAAGCCTATTGTTAAATCCGGCACTGGCGTGATGTGAAATTTAAAGATCGAGCCAGCGTCATTTCTGTTTTTGTTGGTAAGATCTAGCATGAAATCGATTCTATACAAAACAAGGAACCAGTCCACGAGAAGATTACAGCAGTTGATTGGTACCCATAGAAATGTCGACTGTCCGTTTGTTGTGAAATTCGGTGATTTTACAAAGTCATATATGTCCCTTCTTAAATTAATATGTTTGTACCTTCGTTGGCTATTAGATATTTATAAAACTTATGATTGTTTAGTTTACAGTGAGGAATAGCTTTGTAAAAAAAACTTAGTGCGCACCAAGCGTCTCTGGAATAACCTTTAGTGCGCACCACGTATCTCTGGAATAACCTTTAGTACGCACCATGCGTCTCTGAAATAACCTTTAGTACGCACCATGCGTCTCTGGAATAACCTTTAGTGCGCACCACGCGTCTCTGGAATAACCATTAGTACGCACCATGCGTCTCTGGAATAACCTTAAGTACACACCATGCGCCTCTGGAATAACCTTTAGTACGCACCACGCGTCTCTGGAATAACCTTTAGTACGCACCACGCGTCTCTGGAATAACCTTTAGTGCGCACCACGCGTCTCTGGAATAACCTTTAGTACGCACCATGCGTCTCTGCAATAACCTTTAGTACGCACCATGCGTCTATGGAATAACCTTTAGTGCGTCCCACGCGTCTCTGGAATAACCTTTAGTGTGTTCAAGAGTCTCTGGAATAACCTTTAGTGCGCCCCACGCGTCTCTGGAATAACCTTTAGTGCACATCATGCGTCACTTGAATAACCTTTAGTGCACACCAAGCGTCTACGGAATAACCTTTAGTGCGCACCACGCGTCTCTGGAATAACCTATTGTACGCACCACGCGTCTCTGGAATAACCTTTAGTGCGCCCCACGCGTCTCTGGAATGAACTTTAGTGCACACCATGCGTCTCTGGAATAACCTTTAGTGCACACTACGCGTCTCTGGAATAACCTTTAGTGCGTCTCACGCGTCTTTGGAATAACCTTTAGTGCGCACACGCGTCTTTGGAATAACCTTTGGTGCGCACCAACGTCTATGGAATAACCTTTAGTGCGCACCACGCGTCTCTGGAATAAACTTTAGTACGCACCATCCGTCTCTGGAATAACCTTTAGTACGCACCATGCGTCTCTGGAATAACCTTTAGTACCCACCATGCGTCTCTGGAATTACCTATAGTACGCACCACACGTCTCTGGAATAACCTATAGTACGCACTACGCGTCTCTGGAATAACCTTTAGTGCGCACACGCGTTTCTGGAATAACATTTAGTGAGCCCCACGCGTCTCTGTGATATCATTTAGTGCACACCACGCGTCTCTGGGATAACCTTTAGTGCACACCACGCGTCTCTGGAATAACCTTTAGAGCGTCTCACGCGTCTTTGGAATAACCTTTAGTGCGCACACGCGTCTTTGGAATAACCTTTGGTGCGCACCAACGTCTATGGAATAACCTTTAGTGCGCACCACGCGTCTCTGGAATATCATTTAGTGCACACCATGCGTCTCTGGAATAACCTTTAGTGCACACCACGCGTCTCTGGAATAACCTTTAGAGCGCACCACGCGTCTCTGGAATAACCTTTAGTGCGCCCTACGCGTCTCTGGAATAACCTTTAGTGCGCCCCACGCGTCTCTGGAATGAACTTTAGTGCACACCATGCGTCTCTGGAATAACCTTTAGTGCGCCCCACGCGTCTCTGGAATGACCTTTAGTGCGCCCCACGCGTCTCTGGAATAACCTTTAGTGCACACCACGCGTCTCTGGAATGAACTTTAGTGTACACCACACGTCTCTGGAATAACCTTTAGTGCGCCCCACGCGTCTCTGGAATAACCTTTAGTGCACACCATGCGTCTCTGTAATAACCTTCATCAGGTACGATCAATATCAAATATTGGAAAGACAAATAAATGTATAATGTTTGAGAGCAATAAAAGAAAGAACCTTAACAGGATAGCCAAAATGGGCTAAGATCACCTATGCCTGAAGGATAAGAACATTAGATAAAATTGTAATGATATTGTATATACTCCAATCTTTTCTTCGCAATTTTGCAGAATTAACATCTGATTCACACCACCCTCTAGTAGCTATTATCACAGTACATTTAAAACCCCAACAGCTGATAGGACAGAGGTTAATAATTTAGAAAGAGGTTTCGTGGAGCATTTTGCAGATCCAACAATATTCCACTGTTATGATCGTTTCCGATCTTGATGATATTATTAATTATGCAACAGACAAGAAAAAACAGTTATTCGTGTTTGATGATATGTTTGGAAAATATTCCTTGAATGATCATTACACCGGTTGGTGGAGTCGACAGGCCAATTTAATTAAACAAGTTTTACGTAAAAATGCCAATATGAAATTACTGATGACGTCGAGGTCTCAAATATTCCAGCCGTCTTTTCTTGATAACATAGACCTTTCATATGTTCACTGCAGTTTTATTTCCGACAATTTGAAGTTAACTGTCGAAAAACGTAGAAAAATGGTACAGTCATATCATAGTGATTTAAATGACCGATTGAGTAATGAAGTGATAATAATGTGCAGATTTTGTCCGTCACTTTGTGGTACGATACCCGAAGCTGCAGTTAAACAATATTACGAATATTTCAAAACTCCTTATACATTTTTGTCTGCGGAAATACAATTTTGCATAAACGACATGCTGAAATAAAACCATGCTGTTAGAACAGTTCCAAAATTCAATATTAAAATCGTATACATGACCTATTTCTTCACTGGTCTAGACACTGCAATACAAAGTGTGAGTATAATGCTAACTCTTACAGAGAACCAGCGAACAGTGTTATATCGCTGACTATATTCGAGCTTTCAAAGCTTTTTTTATCACGTATATATACTAAGTAATAATAGCAAGTAAATATCCTACATATTATTATTATTATTATTATTATTATTATTATTATAACATATTTGTATAGCGCATAATATAATCATAAAACTACTCTAAGCGCTTTACACTAAAATATAGTCAACATCAGAGGGCATA
>MJUT01040886.1:674386-699307 GCA_002080005.1 Gigantidas platifrons | reverse complement strand
CTACCAACAACATCATATATGAACAACCCATCTGATTCGTTCTAACAAGAATGTCTTACAATGCTACCAACAACATCATATATGAACAACCCATCTGATTCGTTCTAACAAGAATGTCTCACAATGCTACTAACACCATCATATATGAACAACCTATCTGATTCGCTATAACAAGAATGTCTCACAATGCTACCAACAACATCATATATGAACAACCAATCTGATTCGTTCTAACAAGAATGTCTCACAATGCTACCAACAACATCATATATGAACAACCCATCTGATTGGTTCTAACAAGAATGACCCAAAATGCTACTAACAACAACATATATGAACAAATCATCTGATTGGTTCTAACAAGAATGTCTCACAATGCTACCAACAACATCATATATGAACAACCCATCTGATTCGTTCTAACAAGAATGTCTTACAATGCTACCAACAACATCATATATGAACAACCCATCTGATTGGTTCTAACAAGAATGACCCACAATGCTACTAACAACAACATATATGAACAAGTCATCTGATTCGTTCTAAAGGTTTATTGCTATTATTAATATAGAGTTATTATTGTAATATATTAGCGAGGGTTAGGGTTATGGTGTTTAACGCCACTCTCAACAATATTTCAATTATATCGTAGCGGTCAGTTTTATTAATCGAGGAAACCGGAGTTCCCAGTGAAAACCAACGACCTACCTCATTTCACTGACAAACTTTATCACATAATGTTGCATCGAGTACACCTCGCCGTTAGCAGGATTTGGACTTACAGCTTTAGTTGTGATAGACACTGATTACAAAGGTAGATATACATCCAACTACCATACGATCATGACCATGCCAGTCTTCAATAATTTTGTTTTATAAAGAAATGGAGTACTGGAAGCTTAACATCAGATCCAGTAATCTTACAATCTATATGATCATCAACACTGTTTGTTTGATTATTAAATTGATTATACAATGAAATATGTCTAAACCGAACTCTGAATAACACGAAATCCTGTATAAATCGAACTTTACAAATGAAGTCCTAATGATGCCAATGTGTCAGCATGGATTGTCTTTTCTTGGTTGTCCACTCTAATTTTTGTTAAAACAACTCAAATAAACCGAACAATGTCTATCACGAACACAAATGTTAGACACAAGGAGATTCGACTAAGGCAGATTCCACTGTATAAAAGTTAATGATGTGCTTTCATAGTTTTAGTACTTGATTGAGAGCTGTTTATATCATCATAATTATAAAAAGAAAGTTTAAACAGTGACAGTCAATAATCTTATCAATATCAACAAAACGAACAATCGCCTATAACCCTAACCCATTGAACGTAAAAAGGTCACTATATATGACGCTTGAAATCCAGGCCTTCAGACAGATGTGGTGGGTCTAAGCAGGTTAATGGGATCATAGCCCTCTCTGTCAATGTATGTTATTGTTGAACGTCTACATATTTCTCTTGGGATTATCTTCTTGTCTCATCGGTCATTGTTAAAATGGACTCGTCTCTTTAGACGTATTTCTGGTACACGAAGCAGTTACACAATATTACAAAAACATAACAGTAAATAGAAGGGGTGTCGTTGTGGTCGTGATCGCATGGTAGTTGGATTTCCAACTACCTAAGTAATATGTGCCTATCACCAATAATGTTGTGAGTTGGAATCTTGCTCAGCCGAGGTGTACTCGATACTACATTATGTGATAAAGTTCATCAGTGACTTGCGGCAGGTTGTTGGTTTTCTCCGGGTACTCCGGTTTCCTCCACCAATAAAACTGACGCCACGATATTGCTGAAATAGTGTGGAAAGCGGTGTTACACACCATAATTCTAACCCTAACCCCTACAAAAAAATGTATTCATAATACAAATTGGAGTAAGTTTTATCGTTTTTGACTCAATATTTTCACCATCAAATAAAGTTCATCTATGACTGCCACACAATGACAAATATAATAACTAGCAGCAAAACAACAACAATACATATCAAGTAGATTCCAATATCTGCACCTAGAATAAAGAGAACAACAATTTTTTAGATTCCAATACCTGTACCTAGAATAAAGAGAATAACAATTTGTTAGATTCCAATGCATGTACCCAGAAAACTGAGAATAACAATTTGTTAGATTCCAATACCTGTACCTAGAATAATAAGAATAACAATTTGCTAGATTCCAATACCTGTACCTAGAATAATAAGAATAACAATTTGTTAGATTCCAATACCTGTACCTAGAATAATGAGAATAACAATTTGCTAGATTCCAATACCTGTATCTAGAATAACGAGAATAACAATTTGTAAGATTCCAATACCTGTACCTAGAATAATAAGAATAACAATTTGTTAGATTCCAATACTTGTACCTAGAATAATGAGAACAACAATTTGTTAGATTCCAATACTTGAACCTAGAATAATGAGAATAACAATTTATTAGATTCCAATACCTGTACCTAGAATAATGAGAATAACAATTTATTAGATTCCAATACCTCTATCTAGAATAATGAAAATAACAATTTATTAGATTCCAATACCTGTATCTAGAATAATAAATATAACAATTAGTTAGATTCCAATACCTGTACCTAGAAAGATGAGAATAACAATTTGTTAGATTACAATACCTGTACCTAGAATAATGAGAATAACAATTTGTTACATTCTAATACCTGTACCTAGAATAATAAGAATAACAATTTGTTAGATTCCAATACCTGTATCTAGAATAACGAGAATAACAATTTGTTAGATTCCAATAACTGTACCTAGAATAATAAGAATAACAATTTGTTACATTCTAATACCTGTACCTAGAATAAAAAGAATAACAATTTGTTAGATTCCAATACCTGTATCTAGAATAACGAGAATAACAAGTTGTTAGATTCCAATAACTGTACCTAGAATAATAAGAATAACAATTTGTTAGATTCTAATACCTGTATCTAGAATAATAAGAATAACAATTTGTTACATTCTAATACCTGTATCTAGAATAACGAGAATAACAATTTGTTAGATTCTAATACCTGTACCTAGAATAATAAGAATAACAATTTGTTAGATTCTAATACCTGTATCTAGAATAATAAGAATAACAATTTGTTAGATTCTAATACCTGTATCTAGAATAAAAAGAATAACAATTTGCTAGATTCTAATACCTGTATCTAGAATAATAAGAATAACAATTTGTTAGATTCCATTACCTGTAGCTAGAATAAAGAGAATAACAATTTGCTAAAGGGTTTGGAATTATGGTGTTGAACGCCACTTACAACAATATTTTAGTTATATCATTGTGGTCAGTTTTATTGTGGTGGAAACCGACGACCTGTCGCAAGTCACAGACAGACTTTATCATATAATATCTTGTCGAGTACATATTGCCGTGAGCTGCATAATATATGTGAATTTATATAAATGTGCTATATTCAGCATGGTGCACATCTTAGAGAAGACAATATCAAGTTGAATACAAATTGTGTCTGATCCATTTAACAATAAAATATATTGATCTAAAACATCCATCCATAGAACCATTTCGAGACCACCTTTCATCTGCACGGTTTATTACTTTTAAGCTTGTCCTGATCATAACTATAGATGAAATACGGTATCACAAACTTGATGTTTAACAACCAATCAATCAATAAATCAATCAATATCAAAAATAATTACTAAACATCAGTTAAAAAATAAGATTACAAAGAAATACAAGACAATTAAAAATGCGAAGAACGAGTGTAGACCAAAGTAATTGGTGGAACATGAACTTCTTACCCTTCCTGAGCACCTGAGTTCACCCCCGGTTTTTGGTGGAGTTCGTGTTGCTCATATTTGTAGCTTGTTTGTTTTTAGTTAGGTTCGTGTTGCTCGATCTTTAGTTTTCTGTGTAGTGTTTTGTAGATCATTATTTTGTCCTTTTGTTTTTATTTTTTTTGGTCATTGTGTTGTCAGTCGTTCTACGTATTCTGATTACCTGTTTCGTATCTTCAAACTCTTCTTACATTAAGCACATCTTTCCGTATATCATAGTATACATTACATCCAGTTTGTTACTTCCAGGCAATTGCCCATTGTCAATTGGGATTTGTACCTAGATTTGATCGGTTTTGCTTTCCGGAAATAAGTATTTTGGTTGTCCACTACATTTTTATTATTTAATATTTTTTATTCAAAAACATATTTCTTCCATTTTGTCAATCTGATTTATTGACTATTGAAAGACAAGTTTGAAGATAACAAAGCAGTATTCAGAAGCGGTAAATCTAAGGACTGACAATACAATGACAAGAAACGAGACACAAAAATAATGATCTAGAAAACACTACATAGTAATTTATAGATTGAGTAACGGTGGCGCTAAATACCAATAACACATCTTCGTTTGTTTCATCACATTTAACTACTAAGTATTTGTCTTTAATGTGTTGTTAGATGTTCATTACCTTCTCATAATTTGGTTAAACAAATATAAGAAGAGATTGAAGATACCAAAGGGGTGATAATAATCCGTAAATGGAAGAAGGACACAATGACAAAAGAAAAATGACAAAAGGACAAATAACGATATACAAATTATACACATAAAACTAAAGATCGAGTAACACGAACCATACTAAAACATTTGAAGTCGTAATGGGCAGTCACTCTTTCAAAATTGGTCAGACCAAATTGCTGTAGCGATATGCACATCTTCATGTGGAAATAAGGAATTATGGAATTGAGGGAAAATATAATGTTAAAGGTATATTCTTACCAGAGAGCTGCTTTTTATCGCTTAAATCTTCGTCTGAAATTCGAAAGAAACATATGGATCAATAATTACATGTACATGCATACTCAAGAAGTAAAACAAAAACACAAATGTATAGATATCTAATTCACGAACACCTGGGTTTAACCCCTTTTTTTGCTTAAACCCCTGTTTTTGTTTGGGTCCGTGTTGCTAACACCTGGGTTGAACCCCTGTTTTTGTTTGAGTCCGTGTTCCTAACCTGGCTTGAACCCCTATTTTGTTTGGGTCCGTGTTGCTAACACCTGGGTTGAACCCCTGTTTTTGTTTGGGTCCGTGTTCCTAACCTGGGTTGAACCCCTGTTTTTGTTTGGGTCCGTGTTGCTAATACCTGGGTTGAACCCCTGTTTTTGTTTGGGTCCGTGTTGCTAATACCTGGGTTGAACCTCTGTTTTTGTTTGGGTCCGTGTTGCTAACCTGGGTTGAACCCCTGTTTTTGCTTGGGTTCGTGTTGCTAATACCTGGGTTGAACCTCTGTTTTTGTTTGGGTCCGTGTTGCTTATCTGTTTGATTTTCTGTGTTGTGGTTTTGTGTTTTGTTTATCTTGGTCACGTGTCTTGTGTACTCAATGTTGCCAGTTTCTCTGGATTGTCCATTCTTGATTGCCCGTTCATTTTTCTCTAACGTTTTTTTTAGAACGTTAGAAGAATTTTCAGATTATTTATATGTTGATTGTGACATCATTAAGAGTATGTTTTCTAATTTCGACAATTACTTTAATCACATGCACTCGTGGCATGGAATTACCACCCCCTTTTTAGCTTTCTGTTTACATATTTATTTTTAATAAAATTTCTTTTTTCTTTTCTTTATTATTTCATCTCTTTTTCCTTATTTTAGCTTGTTCGTGTCAATATCCATACAACCTCATGCTAACAGCAACTTACATGTTTCGACCATATATATACTAATCATCCACAAGGCAAGATACTCCGAAACTTTCAAAATCGTACACCTGCTCGCTTCGGTTACATTTAATACACCTTATTCCCATTATATCATTCAAACTAGGACATGTATCAATTCTTAAAAGACGTACATCTCCGCCTCTGTTCTTGTGTTGTGCATACGATAGCTCAGTTCTCTAGAATTTTAAGATTTTCACTCATTAATTGCTTCATTATTCGTATCGTACCCTAAGTTGACGGAGGTAGAGTTCGAGTATTGTGCCTAATGTAATTACTTCTACGATAGGGCAAGAACAGTTCCAAAAACTTTCCCAGATCTTATTTTACAGCCTTTAGGAAAATATTTACGTAAATAAACACACACGATCTCTCTACAATCAAATGGGAGCAAAGATAAATCGAATGTCGTTTCTAAGCGGACAGCAACAACGTCGAATTAAAAACATGAAGACATGTAATTGGACAAGATCAACACCACTAAAAACCAAGGGTGAAAACATGTGCTCCGGAAGCCCAATAAGTTCCTGGTACACTAGTGTCAATCCTCGTGTTAGTCTAATGACGAACCGAACATATCCAGGGTAATTTGTGACACGAATATTCCTTAGCAGCTAAACAAGTCATGGTGATGATCTGGTTTATGTATAATACTGACTTCAGTACTGACTGTTGATGATAATAGTAACAGCCATTGTCTGTACATAACGTTGTACACTAACCTGGTTTATGTGTAACATTGACTTCGGTATTGATTGTTGATGATAATAGTAACAGCCATTGTGTGTACATAACTTTTTACACTAACCTGGTGTATGTGTAATACTGACTTCAGTATTGATTGTTGATGATAATAGTAACAGCCATTGTGTGCACATAACTTTTTATACTAACCTGGTGTATGTGTAATACTGACTTCAGTACTGATTGTTGATGATAATAGCAATAGCCATTGTGTGTACATAACGTTTTACACTAACCTGATGTATGTGCAATATTGACTTCAGTACTGCTTATTGGTACACACCCAGTCACATGGTCACATCTAAAATGTATAAGGTACACATAATAAACGTGTATAGTAAATTCACTGTGAAAGAATTACTCTTCAAGGATTGCTAATTTTCGTGTATTTCATAGTTTACTGAAACCACAAAGATAGAAATTCAGCAAAGAAAAAACACTTTTCAATTGATTTGCTACTTCAAGTGTGTGAAACCACGAATTTAACAACCTATGAATCAATGTATTTTGAAGATATCACGAATATTGGTGCCCACGAATAAATGCACTTTCACAGATACAGTCTTCATAAACTTGTTTTACATAGCAAAACATATTAAGTAATTACTTAATGATCAGATGTAATATAAATGGATAAAGCAAAGTATTAAACCATTTGAATTAAAACCTTGAAAAACAAAGTCAAGCCAAATAAAAACAAATAAACAAAACACAAAAGCAAACAAACAACCCTTTAAGTATTAAAGCGCGATTGTTATACAATGCACCAAAATATAGGAAGAGGATGTACAGATCAAGTTTTCGCCCTTAGAAACATAATATAACAATGCAGTGAATGGTAAAGATAACTATACATTAATTTTGTAGATTTCCAAAAGGCTTTTGACAGCTTACAGAGAGAAAGCCTATGGCACATACATCGAGCCTATGGAATACCATTATATATAGTCGATCTGATTAAAAGCTTTTATACCAGCTTCTCATGCTGTGTTGGTAATAGTGATATTTACTTTGAAGTAGAAACTGGAGTGAAACAAAACTGTGTAATGTGATCCCTTTTGTTCATTCTTGCTATTGATTGGGTAATGAGGAAAACAACAAAAGATAAACCTAGTGGCATCAGATGCCAGATAATATCAAAATTGGAAGACTTTGATTTTGCAGATGACCTTGTTCTCTTATCTCATACACACCAATATATACAGGATAGAACAAACCTCCTTAACAACTATACCAAACAAATAGGTTTAAACGTCAACCACCGCAAAACTGAACTGATGTGCCTCAACATCAGCCAAACAACAGCTGTAAAAATAGAAGGAAAAGACATAGCGAAAGCAGAAAAATTCGAATATCTTGGGAGCATTGTATGTAAAGATGGAGGAGCAAGCGAAGACATCCAGAGCCGAACAAACAAAACTGGAAACATCTTCAGAACAATGAACAACATATGGAAGTCACAACAATACAGCAAGCATACAAAACTAAGATTATACCAAAGCTGTGTCCTATCTACATTACTATATGGATCAGAATACTGGAGGATGACAGAGACCGATCTAACGAAACTGTCTACTTTTCACACCAAGAATCTTAGGTATATCCTCAGAATATTCTGGCCAAGAAAAATATCCAACGAAGATCTGTTGAATCAGTGTAACATCGCAGGCGTGACTACCATACTATTAAGACGAAGATGGAAATGGATCGACCAGGTCATAAGAAAAGACCAGGATTCCATCACAAGAGTGGCCCTTCATTGGACACCAAAAGGGAAAAGAAAAAGAGGGAGACCGAGAAATACATGGCGAAGAAAAATCGAGGATGCAATGATGAAGTGGAAAAGAGACCTGGGGAACTGTTGAAAAGATGGCCAAAGATAGGAAGCAGTGGTGATCCTTTGTTGTTGCCCTACACGCCAACGGCACTACGGGCAGTAAGTAAGTAAGTATAAAGCACCGAAATATACATGATAACATTTACAAGTTCATCACTTTATATTATTAAAAACAGTAAAAACAATCACTTCAATTAAAACGTTAGTGGATCAGGAATTGACAACCCTTCCGGAATACCTAAGTTCACCTCCAGTTTTTAGTGGGGTTCGTGTTGTACATATCGTGCAATTACATGTCTTCATGTTTTTAGCTTAACGTTGTGCTGTCCGCCAAGACTTCGTTCTTCAACGATATTTTGTTCGTCTTCACTCCTATTTTTGGTAAAGAGTTCAATGTTTTATTTGTTATCGGTGCTTATTTACGAATGCTTGCGTCTAATGTGATTGCTCAATCTTAAGTTTTCTGTGTAGTGTTTTGAAATCATTGTCTGCCTTTTTTCTTTTGATCATTATATTATCTCCCCTTCCTCGATTTACAGATTCTGATTACCTCTTTGGTATCTTCAAACTTTTCTAATAAGATTAGTTTGTTTTATTGTATCTAACGCCACTTTTAACAATATTTTAATTATATTTTGGCGGTCAGTTTTATTGGTGGAGGAAACCGAAGTACACGGAGAAAACCACCGACCTGCTGCAAGTCACTGACCAACTTTATCACATAATGTTGTACAGATAACACCTCGCGATGAACAGGCTCCAAGTATTTTTATGAATCGAAAAGTATTAACAATGAAAGATAAGACAACCAGAATTCTTATAAAATATCAGGTGTTGTACCAGCAATATATACTGCTCCACTGGTGAAATCATCTTTCCATTACTTCCTACAATTTCATTTTCTACTAGTATATAATGCTATTACTGCATAATAGCTTGATTTGGTTTTATGTTGTTTAACGCCACTTTCAACAATATTTCAGTCTTATAGTGGCGGTCAGTTTTATTGGTCGAGAAAACTGGGGTACTCGGAGAAAAGCCGCAATCTGCCGCAAGTCACTGACAAACTTTATCAGATAATATTGTACCGAGTACACCTCGCCAAGGGCTGGGTTCGAACTCACAACTTTAGTGGTGATAGGCACTGATTGCATAGGTAGGTTTTAATCCTACCACCATACGATCACGACCACGACGCCCCCACCCATCACTATATAATATGATAAGACAATGCTTTATATGTACCCACTATGATTAAGCAACAAATATTTCCGCCTATAGTAGATCTTGTTGACTCAAATTCAATATCAGATTATGATACAGGGGCCTTCGGCGTCGTGATCTTATGGTAGTAGGATTTATAACTACCTAAGCAATCAGCGCTTATCACCACTAGCATTGCGAACTCGAATCCCGTTCAGATTATGATATATGACAGCATCTTTGCAATGTTTTACATTACCTTTCATTACTATCACAATTGCATTTCGCGGAACATTTTTCACCATAACGGCCTTCTGGACATTGTTCGCATTTGGTTCCATTTAAGGTGAAACCAGAAAGACATTCTGAAATTAAGATAAAGCCATTTATTTGTAACAAAGCACCAGTTTGCATAATATTAGTATATCTGAGTATAGTTACCATGACATTTTACCTTCCTCTTAAGATGTTTTTCTTCCTACCAATAGATAAACAACAGAGAAAACAGAAGGGACAATCAAGAACAGACAATCCAGATATATTAGCAAAATTGTGGATAAGAACACAGACCGAAGACAAATGAAACAAAACACAACAGAAGGGACAATCAAGAACAGACAATCCAAAGACACTGGCAACATTGTAGATAAGACACAGAACGAAGACAAATAAAACAAAGGACACAACAGAAGGGACAATCAAGAACAAACAATCCAGAGACACTGGCAACGTTGTGGATAAGACACAGAACGAAGACAAATAAAACAAAAGACACAACAGAAGGGACAATCAAGAATAGACAATCCAGAGACACTGGCAACATTGTGGATAAGATACAGAACGAAGTCAAATGAAACAAAAGACACAACAGAAGGGACAATCAAGAACAGACAATCCAGAGACACTGACAACATTGTGGATAAGACACAGAACGAAGACAAATGACAAAAAGACACAACAGAAGGGACAATCAAGAACAGACAATCCAGAGACACTAGCAACATTGTAGATAAGACACAGAACGAAGACAAATAAAACAAAGGACACAACAGAAGGGACAATCAAGAACAGACAATCCAGAGACACTGGCAACGTTGTGGATAAGACACAGAACGAAGACAAATGAAACAAAAGACACAACAGAAGGGACAATCAAGAATAGACAATCCAGAGACACTGACAACATTGTGGATAAGACACAGAACGAAGACAAATGACACAAAAGACACAACAGAAGGGACAATCAAGAACAGACAATCCAGAGATACTGGGAACTATGTGGATAAGACACAGAACGAAGACAAATGAAACAAAAGACACAACAGAAGGGACAATCAAGAACAGACAATCCAGAGACACTGGCAACATTGTGGATAAGACACAGAACGAAGACAAATAAAACAAATGACACAACAGAAGGGACAATCAAGAACAGACAATCCAGAGACACTGGCAATGTTGTGGATAAGACACAGAACGAAAACAAATGTAACAAAAGACACAACAGAAGGAACAATCAAGAATAGACAATCCAGAGACACTGGCAATATTGTGGATAAGACACAGAACGAAGACAAATAAAACAAAAAGACACAACAGAAGGGGCAATCAAGAACAGACAATCCAGAGACACTGGCAACATTGTGGAGAAGACACAGAACGAAGACAAATGAAACAAAAGACACAACAGAAGGGACAATCAAGAACAGACAATCCAGAGACACTGGCAACATTGTGGATAAGACACAGAACGCAGAAAAATGAAACAAAAGACACAACAGAAGGGACAATCAAGAACAGACAATCCAGAGGCACTGACAACATTTCGGATAAGACACAGAACGAAGACAAATGAAACAAAAGACACAACAGAAGGGACAATCAAGAATAGACAACCCAGAGACACTGGCAACATTGTGGATAAGACACAGAAGGAAGACAAATAAAACAGAAGACACAACGGAAAACTAAAAGAGATGAGCAGCAACACGAAACCCACCAACCATAACGTGGCGGATCCCACATCATAGTTACCTATAATGACTGCGAGAACAGCAAAAACAAATGGACTGGTTTTTTAATCCCAGTAGCGTAACTAGTGGGGTTGTCTTCTCCGGGTGACGCTAACAAGAATGTCCCTTAGGGGGCTCCTGAAGCAATTATTACTTCTTCTGATTGTTGTCTTTCAACTACTACTTTAATTTTCCTATTCGCCAAGAACATATTTAGCCAGTTGTTAATTGGTCCACGAATTCCATAGTCTCCAATTTTCGATAGTAGTTTCTAATGGGGTACTTTATGAAAGTCTTTGCAGAAGTCTAGGAGGGCAAAGTCCATTTGTAGTCCTGGATCATTTGATTTTGTGAAATCGGTAATGCTAACCAGTAGTTGAGTTTAGCGTGAATAGCATAATGTGAAGCTATGGTTTAATGATGTTAAGACTTCATGCTATCCATTATGTGTCTGCAAGATGCAGATGTTAATGAAAAGGTGAAAAGGTTCTGTAATTGTCAGTTGCATGTTTTTTTCTCCCCTTTTAAAAATTCACGAAATGTTTGTGTTCAGTCAATCTTCTGGTAGAATTCCAGTGTCTATTAATTTCTGGAAGATAGATATGAGAGCGGGTGGTATTTGGCATGTTACTTTTGGAATAGCGTTATATATATACCAAAGGGGTAATCAGAATCCGCATATCGAAGAAGAACAGCCAACATAATGACCAAAAGAAAAAGTTTAAGAGGACAAACAACGATCTACAAACATACACATAAAACTTAAGATCGAGTAACACGAACCCCACTTAATACCGGGAGTGAACTCAGGTGTTCCGAAAGGGTAAGCAGTTCTTGCTCCTCCACTAGTGCGAAACTATTTTCTCATATTTCCATCTGACTTCAACATTATTGCTATTAATAAGAAACGTTGAAGATATCAAAGAGGTAAGCAGTAAGCGTAAAAGGAAAGACAGACAGTACAATGTTAAAAAGACAAAAGGACATCCGAACAAACAGTGATCTACACAATAAAGCTACAGATTGAACAACGCGAATCCAACAAAATACCGGGGTGAAGTCAGGTACTCCGAAGGGTTTGCAGGTCCAACTCCAATAGTGGCACTGGTCGTGTTACTGCTAAATGACATCTGGTATGGAAATCGTGCTGAACACCAGTATGTGTAAATAAACATAAATAACAAATAAAACCTGAAATCTCTTCTCAATCAGATTGGGATGAAGACGAAGCGAATATCGCCAAAAAAAAACCTATTGCAGACGTAACAGCACCAAATTAAAAACATGAAGACATGTAATTGCATGATAATGGTAACATTCATTGTATGTACATAAATTTTTACACTAACCTGGTTTATGTGTACTAATGACGTCAATACTGGGCTTTGTTACACATCCTTTCACCTGGTCACATCTAAAATGTATGAGGTCCACATAATGAAACGTGTTAAGCAAATTAACAGTGAACAAATTACTATTTATGAGGTGTTAATTTTCGCGTACTTCATGGTTCACTAAAATCACGAAAAAGTGGATTATTCTCTAGAATAACATGATTTATGCGAACTATTAATTTTCGTTCGCTATTAACGTTCCCCCTTTTTTGTACGGATCCTCATTCTCATGAATAATTAATTAGACCTCGAGTTGGACGTGTAGTCACGTGACAGATCAATTTCAGAGGGACGCTGAGGAAAGAAAATATCACATATTAAGAAAACAATTGTTGTTGTAGTTGTTCGAGGATTTTAACAGTTTTTATGTTGCAAATTGTTGGAAATGCAGATAATTTGATTTTGAAAACACTACAGAAGTTTACGTATTATTAATACTAGTGATCACGAGTGACGAGAATGGTCAGTAATCTAAAATTAGACCTGTGATGAAGATTGGTCAACTGCGACGTATGCTTGTTGTGCGTATAGCTGTTGGTAGAGGGTGCAAGTGGAATGTAAACAGGAATTCTGTGAGACATACGATTTAAGATAAGGTAATTCGTAAAAAAAATTAGATAAACATACACAGTGACAATGAAAACGATTTTTATAGGCAGTTTTCATATTTCTCGTTTAAACAAGTTTGTGGAATCTGATTTTGATTTGAAGTTACAACACCATACAATAAAAATAAAGGGTTACAGTGGAGGAAAAGTAAACACGCTATACAGATCATTAGTCGAGATACATGAATTTAATCCGGACACTATTAGACTATTATTTTACAAATAGGCAGTAATGACATTGGGGTCATACCCACATCAGTTCAAAATGTTGCCTTGTCCATTGAGTGCCTGTATGATGTCTTAATGTCTATGAATGTCAAGCATGTAGTAGTAGGCTTGTTATTTTATAGAAGTCAGGTGATGTTGCGAAGGGGTTTGTCCATGAATGAGTATAATGCTAGAGTTGACAGTTTACATTTGTTGTTATATGATATGTTATTACGACTGCAGCATATGACATTTTGGATGCACAGAGGCCTTCAATATCCAAATGTTAGGATTTTAGATAAAGATGGTGTCCATTTGAATAGGGAGGGAAATATCGTTTAGCAACCAACATAAGCGGAATCGTTTTGTACACTGAAAGAATAATATGGGTAAATTATTTATGTAAAAAATTAAGAAAATCTTTACAGTGTATTAATGGCTGGTTTTGATTTCAGATACTGAAGAAGCACCTAGTTGTAACAGTCATTAATTGTTATAATATAAACCCGTCTAATAGACATACACGTATAACTATATTATACAGGAGAAATTTAATTAAGGTATGAGATGTGTAAAGGTCATAATTTAGGATGCATACTTTAAACAAACACATTTAAAATGTACATGTGGCCATGATTAGCTACTTGTACAATGTATCTGTTAATACATCATCATGCATACGTTGTGCTACTTGAACAACACAATTTGTTATATTACCTAAGTATGAAATGATTATCTATTCAATTTGCAATTGCATATAATGCTTATTTGTAAGTTAGTTGTATTGAAAATGATACAAGGCATACGTGGTGCCAAACAGTATATTTCACATACGTGATGCTTGAAATTATGCATATGTTGTGCAATTGTAACAATAAATCAGTCATATTTTAAGAAATTATCCATAACTAAATACATGTATATGTTTTACGTTGTGACTATTAAGAATTGCAGTGCCCGTGATACTGGAAACGTTACTGTTTATAGAAAATTAGAAATATATATATGTATATTATATATAATTATATAATGCATACGTTGTGTTTATTAAATAGCTGCATTTATTAACGCATACGTTGTGTTTATCAAAAATCTGCATATATTGAACCATACGTTGTGCTTGCAGATATTGTGTTTATCAAAAACTTGCATATATAAAAGCATGCATTGTGTTTATTAAAAATCTGCACATATTGAAGCATACGTTGTGCTTGCATACGTTGTGTTATTAAAATTCTGTATATGTTAAAAAAGATACACATTATTGTGAGAGGTCACTATTTATTTTGTAGGATGTCATGATCACCTATTAGACCACAGCAGGAACGTCGTTCCAGAAGGATTAATGAGAGAAACAATGTTGTTCAGGTTGCTGAAGGTACTACCCAGACAAACAATGCCGTTGTCGCTGCAGACAATAATGCCAATAATGAATCGAACATTTTAACCGCGTGTCAGCTTTGACGCAGTGTGTACATACCATGCAGAAGCAGATGTCGGAGGTTGCTACAGCTCTGACGAACTTGAATATACCAATGACAATGCAAGAGGGGTCACCGTTATTATCCAGGGACCCAAATGTATCAATCAGAACAGTACAAGTGCCAGATTCGTGTCCAGGTATCTCAGTTATGGAACACTCTCAAAACATGATACATGTAACACAGTCTGCAGATTGTACAATTGTAAATAATGATATAATGCATGAACATTTGGAGAAATATAATTTACACCATACACCATACATTACCCTTGGGTGCTGCAGTTTCAGACTCCTTGAAAAAGAAAATCTGGGACGATGACTACATTGAATTTTCTACTCTTCTTCCAGAAGACCCAGATAAGAAAAAAGAGTAAGGCTATGCCTGTTTATTTGAAAAGCATTCAAAACCCAGTTTTATGTGTCCAAGAGACCCCTAAATCTTTAAAATTTTTAGATGAGTGGGTATCAGCTTTGTCAGTCTACTTTGCCATTTACACTGAAAAATTGAAGGGGGCAATGGCAGGAATGTTGAAATACATGGATGTAATAAGGGATTTGGCAAGAAATAATGGGAATTGGAAAGGTTACGATACAAAATTTCGAAAAATGAAAATGCAACAGAAACTGGGATGGGGGATGTCTCATCAGGAAATGTATTTTAGGGCTGTGTGTGGTGTAAAAGAATCTTATGACGTAGCTAGTATAAGCAGTGTTAATAGTATGAAACTTTCAAATGTAAATGTTCCTACAGGGTATTGTATACGTTACCACACAGGAAAACCGCGTTTGATCCCATGCAAATACAGTCATAGCTATTACATATGCAACAAATTTCATCCTGCAACACAGTGTTGGTATGCAAGGGGTTCCTTTTCAGGTGCTCAAATGCAAGTAAACCAATCATTTACATATCAAACACAGGAATTCAACAATTTTCGTCCCTCAAGGAATAAATTTCCTCGACAAAGGTCAAATCTACCCAGACCGCCAAGGTTTCAAGTGCGTAGTACAGGCAACCCACCAGCAGTCAGATTTAAAATCTCCCAACACCCATACACCCAGAAATTTTAATTAAATATTTACAGGGTTATGATGAGGAAGAGAAAAAATATGTGGTTTCTGGTTTTAAGCAAGGGTGTTCTGTATCATGTGACGAATTTCAAACTAACTTAACATGTCATAATTTGTTTTCAGCATTAGCAAGACCTGAGATTGTTTCAGAGAAGATTGCAAAAGAATTATTGGCGGGTTGCATTGCAGGACCTTTCTATGACCCTCCGTTTCCAAATTTTCACATTTCTCCATTGGGCTTGTGCCCAAAGAAGGACCCCAACAAATTTTGTATGATACATCACTTATCTTACCCTAAAGGATTATCAGTTAATGATTTTATAACCCCCCTTGAATTTACTTCAGTCCAATATACAAAGGTCCAAGATGCTATTATTGGAATAAAACAATTTAAATCTCCCTGCTATCTTGTGAAGTGTGATATTGAAATGGCATACAGAAATTTACCCCTTAGTTCGTCTGACTATCATCTGTTTGGTTTTAAGTGGAAAAATCTATTCTATTATTAAAAATTCCTGGCAATGGGGTGCTCATCTGCATGCCAAATCTTTGAACGATTTAGCACTGCTCTAGAATGGATTGGTAAAATTTCATGCCAGAGGGACTTATATTTCACATTTTGGATGATTTTCTAATCATAGCGCAAACGGAACAACTATGCAAAACCTATTTAGAAATATTTTTAGAGATTTGTAGCGAAATAGGGATACCCATGGCTCCTGAAAAAACAGTCGGTCCAAGTACTCTGTTAACTTTTCTGGGTATTGAACTAGATACTATTAGGCAAGAAGCCCGCTTACCCCTGGAAAAAATACAAAAATGCCTGAGTATGGCTGAGATGTTTTTGCGTAGGAAGAAGGAAACCCTGGAAGAAATACAATGCCTCTGTGGTTTGTTAAATTTTGCTTGTCAGGTAGTACTTCCAGGGCGGACATTTGTTCGTCGATTGTTTGAATTAACGAGAGGTCTGGAGAAACTACATCATCATGTAAAATTAAAACGGGGCTGTAAAGACGATTTATGGGTATGGAAGGAGTTTTTGCATACTTTTAATGGGAAATATTTTTCTTAGAGGAAAACTTTTTGGATAATGCCACTATTCAGCTTTATACTGATGCCTCAGGTAGTCACGGTTATAGAGCAGTATTTGGCAAATCCTGGTTTTACGGAGCATGTGATGCCGAATGGAGGAACATTAACATTACTGTTAAGGATCTTTATCCGATAGTTTTGGCTGTGGAAGTATGGGGAAAAAGAATGGCAAATAGCTGTATATGTTTTCAGTCTGATAATGAAGCCTTGGTTTATGATTTGAATAAACAAAGTAGTAAAGAGAGTAACATTATGTTTTTAATTCGGAAATTAGTTTTGTTGAGTTTGAACTTTAACATTCTGTTTAAATCTGAACATAATCATGACAAGAAGAATGTTTTAAGTGAGGCACTTTCACGTTTACAGATTCAGAAATTTTTACACATGATGCCAGAAGCAGAAAAGGTGCCGACTTCAGTACCATTACTACCACAGCTACCGAATTGAATAACACAGTAGGCCAATTAATGGGGGATTCATTGGCAGCAGACATGAGAAAAATGTATGACAGAATATGGACAGATTTCAAAGTGTCTTGTTCACATGTGTTGACAATATCTGATGCCCAGTTACCAGTTTCAATATCAACTTTATCGTTATACTTAGCATATTTTCATGAAACAGGTTTTGCTGCCTCTACGCTATGCTCGCTCATATAATTCTGTTATTGGGTATTTGCATAAACTTGGAAATTACCCTGATCCATCAAATTCGTTCTTTATTTTAAAGTTACTACAAGGGGCAAAACGTACATGTCCTTCAGTGGATTGTATACTTCCTATTACCCTTTCAGTTTTAAATAAACTAGTTCTTACAGTAGATCATTCATGCAGTTCAGATTATCATTGGATAATGTACAAAGCTATGTTTTAATAGCATTTGATGGGTTTTTTCGTGTTGGGGAATTTACGGTTGTATCTGACATTGGATGGTCGTTGGATGGTTTCGTAATTAAATCTAGGTGTCTTACAAACATTCAGTTCCAGGTGTTGTGGAACAAATTTCTGTAAGTTCCCAAACGGGTAACGCTTGTCCGGTTTATCATCTCCAAAAGTTTATGGCTGTAAGGGGTGCACAAAAAGGATGTTTGTTTATCAACCCTAGTGGAACTCCAGTAGCAAGATCTCAGTTTACATAGGCACTACATGGGGCTTTATCCTTTGTTGGTCTCTCTCCGATGAAATACAAAGGTCACATTTTTCGAATAGAGGTGGCAACTTGGGCAATGCAATTGGGAAAGAGTGATGCTCAGATAAGAAGTTCAGGGCGCTGGCACTCAAATACTTCTTTGAAATATATTCGCCCTGACAATTATTGTTAAAAATAGAGTACACAATACCTTGTAGGACATTAATCTATGACGAGCAGGAGCAGTCCTAATTTATGTGTATGAATACCTATTGAAATACAGTTTACCCATTTGAATTTCAATTATTAATTGTTTATGACGAGCAGGAGCAGTCACAATTTTTTTTGGTTATATTCCTTGGTTTATAATTAACCCATGTGGTTCCTTTTAAATGAAAAAATGGATACTGGTTATGACATGTATGACGAGCAGGAGCAGTCATGATGTATGTTATTTGATTTTCTATTTATGTTTAGATATACGAAATCCCAGAAGGATCATTCGAGATTCAAGATTCGAAATTCGAGATTCAATATCTGAAATTCGAAATTCGAGATTCGAAATTCAATATCTAAAACAACCAATCAAGAGAAAGCGTTTAAATTAAGAATTTTTTATGGCCAATGAAATGTCTTTTAACATAATTTCATACAGAATAAGTTAGAAGGGAAAAAACTCAACATTTTTTTTTCA
Source organism: Gigantidas platifrons (assembly GCA_002080005.1). Lineage (NCBI taxonomy): Eukaryota > Metazoa > Mollusca > Bivalvia > Mytilida > Modiolidae > Gigantidas > Gigantidas platifrons. Next base: position 680,101 of record MJUT01040886.1, on the reverse strand, counting down.
TTATATGATATAAGTTCATTCATGAACTGAAATAAAAGAACAAACAAACTAAAATTAATAATAAATAATTGAAAACAACAGGTAGGTTTGTTTGTTTATAAACTGCACTAGTTCATTACAGTTGATAATGTTTGAATGTATGGATGGGAACATTTATGACATTAATTAGAATATGTATATTATATCCATCAATTCACAACTCATTTATAACCAATAAACGGACTGCAGTGAAACTCGTACATCATATGGTGTATGCTTTTTCAAATGGTTATTTATTTTGGGGGTCCAAAGGAGTGGTATCTTCGTTTGGCTTTATACATAATCTCTTAATAAATTTTGAGTAGACCTACCCCTTTTAAATAATAAAAACAAAGTCCCAATGATGTTTTTCGAAAAGTCTTTATTGAATTTGATTGCTATATTTCGGATAAAGACATATCAGGATATTGATACCAATGTTCCATTGATGGGAATGTCTATTAACGTTTTTCATTGTATGGGGAAGAAATGGGTCAGTGGCATCAATATTTCCCCCAAACCCTCTCTGGTTTTGCCCGAGAGTTTTGTCACGTTTACTTGTATAAATGAGTCGTTGAGTCTCCGTAGCTTGATCAGTCAGGCAGTAGGAACACATTTTATTTGAGAGGAGGCGGAAATAGTTTTTTAATGCTGAAAAATGTGAGCGATGCGTAGCCAGGCGGGCATGCTAAGTGAGCTTAAACACATCCATCCTCAAGAAAATTCCGAAAATAGGTGAAAAACACAGCACAGTAAATTAGGCATTCCAAATGTTCACACAAATATGTACAAACTTATAGTTTGTCATTTTCATCAAGATTGTAATGTTGCGGAGTCAAACAATAAGTTGCAGTGGAAATGTTCTATTTTAACGATGCATAACAAACGATTGTAATTCGATATGCAAATTTAATATTTACAATATTTACAGTTATTTTTTTCACAACCTCAAGACGTTGTTTACCATTCGATTACGATGACCAAACTTCGACTTTCTTTTAGATTAACTATTGCCAAAAACTCTACTTACTTTTCGATTAACGATTACAAAACCTTACTTCTCGATTAAATTACAAAATTGACCAGACTCACTTTCACAGCTTACTATAAAATTGCACAGCGGTCATTAACCCCAATTTAGATTTAGAACAGACGCAATAAAATTCATTAATTACTGCAATGCAGTCTACAATTTGAACTTGTGACCTCTATGATGGTATACTAAAAATAGGAACCCCATTAACCCTGACAAGTTGTAAATAAAATGTGTTACTTAATTTTACACATGATAATCTTATCTCTAATTCAAAATTTAATATGTTTTACGAAATGAATGCTAAAAAATAACTTGTGAAAAACAAAAATAATTCAATCTAAAATTTAAAACGATTTCTACTCTACTATATTATACAGATATATCATGTTTGGGAGGGGTATTTGCGAAAAATACCAGTCGAGAGACGTAAAATTTCCCGAGCCGAATGGCGAGGGAAATTTAGTCTCAAATTCTGGTATTTTTCGCAAATACCCCTCCCAAACATGATATATCTGTTTAATTATACCGAATATCATTTAGAACACTGGCTAAATAAATAATACCTTTCGTTTGTCGTTTTCAGGACCTAATATGATGTATCTGTTTAATTCTACCGAATGATGTTACATAAAACGCACAACTGATAACGTTTCACAAATTTTGTTACAAGCGTCTCGGTGAAGGGTAAAAACGGCAAATACGATACTGCAAATACCATGAAATAAAAGTTAAATCTTATGCAAATACGCCTACATGAAGTAAAAATTCTGCAAATTCACAATGCAAGGCCTGAATTTGTAGAAAATATCACGGCTATTAACCAATCAGAATCCAGCATTCTTATATAAGGTGTAATTCAACTTCGGATTTGTCAGCGTGTGATGAGAGTTTTATATATACTGAAGGGAAAAAGAAACGCAGGATCAACATTTTAGGTGATTTAATATTATTTATTCGAAATTTGGAGAGATGAAATTTTTGCCACAGTTTGGACGGAATACATAATTATATAAGAATATCGTTCCTAGTTCACGGAGAGTGCAATAACTTTCAATTAAGAAAACATATTCTTCATTACTGTGAACTGCTATATTGACGAATTTGTCATTTTCATTGATTGTTTTAATTACTCGTCCAGTAATTTGTTAAAAGGCATTTAATTGCACAGAAAGAACACCCGTTTGCTATCTTTACACCCATTGGTTAATCAGGATATTGATTTTCGAATCTCGAATTTCAGATATTGAATCTCGAATTTCGAATCACGAATTTCGAATGATCCTTATGGGCTTTCGTACAGATACGCATATTGATAACTGTTTGTGCAATACACATGTATATCTAAGATTTTGAATGTCATATACATTGTTTTTATGGAAAGGCTATAATCTGGAAATCTGGTTTATGCATCTTGGGTGGAGGGTATCAGGTAATGATCTTGTGGCCCATTTTTGTTACCCACCTTTGCCTCGTAATGTAACTCAGATTGTAAATAGTTATATAAAAAGGAAATTAAATGGTCACAATAGGTGGCCCAGAAATTCCATTCATAGTTGAGTTGTATATATTTATAAGCCAGTAAGCATGCGCGGCAAACGGAGCAAGCTGCAGATGAAATTTTTTATGTTTGGTTCTGTTGTCGTGCACATAAGGGTAGTTTTTGGAATAGATTTGTATAGACAACGAGTATAAAAATGGGTTATTCTCTAGAATAACATGATTTATGCGAACTATTAATTTTTCGTTCGCTATTAACGTTCCCCCTTTTTTTGTACGGATCCTCATGCTCATGAATGATTAATTAGGAATCGAGTTGGACGTGCAGTCACGTGACAGATCAATTTCAGAAGGACGCTGAGGAAAGAAAATATCACATATTAAGGAAAAAAAAATTTTTGTAGTTGTTCGAGGATTTTAATATCCACACAAAAAATCCCCTCCACCACCCAGGCTGGGAAAAGATACTGTTTGTCAAGAATATTTTTATAGCCTGAATTGTTAATCAGTACAATTCATGTTATTTTGTAATATTTGTTGCTTACTGCTTGCTAAATGCATCAGATTTAATTGAATACATGATTGTGTTGTGCAAGAAAAGAAATGTGCATATATTGGCTTAGATATATTGTTTTTTTCAAGTCATGGTGGGCCCATTTTTGTTACCCACCTTTGCCTCGTGATGTAACTCATATTGTAAATAGTTATATAACTAGAGGCTCCCTGGAGCCTGTATAGCTCACCTAGGTATACTAAGAACATCAGTCAATAAAACTTGATAAAAAATAACAAATGTAGCCCTCGTCATTGCAGACCCCCTCTACAAAATAATTTGGGCAGGGGTTCCCCCTTTAATGTATGTTATCAACATTGCTATAAAAAAACATAAATGTCAATGAGTCTCAAAATTTAGCTTTTGCTACTTCACATTTTGTAATAGAGTTGCTTCCCTTTGATTATCTGCGTAACCAAAAGCAGTGAAAGTCAACAAAAAAAAACATTTCAAGAGGAATAAATCATCACATATTTGTCGGACATTCTCAACTATTTTTGTAGATCTTGCCATGCTGAGCATTTTTGTAGTTTAAACTTGACATCTATCCCTTATAGTTTTTCAAATAAAGGACGAAAAGTATTAAAATTTTGAAAATTTGATGAAAAAAGGGCAATAGCTCCATAGTGGGTAATGGGATTTACTTCAAAATTGCAGGGCAGTTAGAGCTTGACATGCTGCACATATTTGCAATTAAACTTAACCTTTATCTCTACTAGTTGTTGAAATATAAGACGAAAAGAATTAAAATGTTAAAAATGGTGAAAAAAGGGCAATAAATCCAAAATGGGAACTCATATTTACTTCAAAATTGCAGGGTATGTAGATCTTGACATGCTGAAGATATTTGAAGTTTAAACCTAACATCTATCTCTTATAGTTTTTGAAATAAAGGTAGAAAAATATAAAATTTTTGAAAATTTGAGAGAGAGAGAGAGAGAGAGAGAGAGAGAGAGGAAAAAGTGGGAGGGGGAATAACTCCAAAATGGGTAATGGGATTTACTTCAAAATTGCTGGGCAGGTAGATCTTGGCATGCTGAACATGTTTGCTGTTTCAATGTATCATCTAACTCTTAATGTTTTTGAAATAAAAAACGAAAATTTTTTGAAAATGTGATGAAAAAGGACAATAACTCCAAGATGGGTAATCAAATTTTCTGCAAAATTGCAGGGTTTGTAGATCGCATCATGCTGAACATGTTTGCAATTCAAACTTATCATCTATCTATTATAGTTTTTGAAATAAAAAACGAAAAGTATTAACATTTTTAAAATTTGATGAAAAAAAGGGCAATAACTCCAAAATGGGAAAATGGGATTTACTTCAAAATTGCAGGGTAGGTAGATCTTGATATGCTGCACATTTTTGCAGTACCAACTTATCTATCTCTTATAGTTTTTGAAATAAAAAAACGAAAAGTATTAAACTTTTGAAAATTTGATGAAAAAGGTCACAATTTTAAAACTAGACACCCTAGTGACAATTCAGACAAAGTTTGGTTCCAATTGGTCTGGTAGTTTCAGAGGAGAAGATTTTGGAAAAGTTTACGACAGACGAGGGACGACGACGACGACGGACGCCAAGTGATGGCAATAAATCGGGTCAGGTGAGCTAAAAAGGAAATTAAATGGCCACAATAGGTGGCCTAGGAAATTCCAGTCATAGTTGAGTTGTATATAAAAACAAGCAAACAAAATACAAAAACAAACAACATTTTAGTTTTATAGTGCAATTTTAACATAATAAACCGAAATATACAGGATAATAAATACAATTAATCACTTTGTATTATTAAAAACATGAAAACCAATCAACTGGTGGACCAGGAACTGAATACCCTTCCAGAGTACCTGCATTTATATCGTGCAATTACACGGTGCTTTGTTCGTCTTTACTCCCACTGATTGCATAGGCAGCTAAAGGATTTATAACTACCTATGCAATCAGTGTATATAACCACTAGTGTTGTGAGTTCGAATCCCGCTCAGGCGAGGTGTACTGGATACACCATTTTGTGATATAATTTGTCAGTGGCTGGCGACAGGTCGGTAGTTTTCTCTGGGTACTCCGGTTTCCTCCACCAGTAAAACATCGATATAACTGAACTATTGTTGAGAATGGCATTAAGAACCATAACCCTAACCCCCTAACCTGATTATGATATATGACAGCATATTTGCAATGTTTTAAATTACCTTTCATTACTAGTACAATTACACTTCGCGGAACATTTTCCACCATAACGGCCTTCTTGGCATCGCTCGCATTTGGTTCCATTTGAGGTGAAACCAGGAAAACATTCTGAAAATGAGATACAACCATTTATTTGTAACAACACACCAGTTTGCATAAAATTAGTATATTCGAGTATAGTTTACATGATCTTTTTCCTTCCTCTTAAGATGTGTTGCTTCCTGTCCATAAATATATACCAGAGAATACAGAAGGGGCGATCAAGAATGAACAATCCAGAGACACTAGCAACATTGTGCATAAGACACAGAACGAAGACAAATGAAACAAAGCACACAACAGAAAACTAAAAGAGATGAGCAGCAACAGGGAACCCATCAAAATACCGGGGCTGATCCCACATCATAGTTACCTATA
>MJUT01040886.1:646304-666717 GCA_002080005.1 Gigantidas platifrons | reverse complement strand
AAAAATAGATTTATTCATTGTTACAAGTTCCTCGCCTTTAAATATTTCTTTGGTTTTTGAACTCAGTTAGGGACGAAAGTAGCGAGGACGACTCGATTAAAATACAATACAATTATCCACAGGCACTCGTTTCATATATATATTTATTTACTATCTACGTCTATGGATCATTGTTTCATATATATATTTGTTTACTATCTACGTCTATATATATGAAACGAATGCCTGTGCAATTATCCCCATTCTAATGCAATACTGAACATAAAAATGTATTCTTGCATATCCCGAGGTAGAAAAATCACATAAATTAAAATTCCGCGAAATGTTGTATGACGACTTTGGCCTATGAATAACATGACGTCATGACTTTGATAGCGAGATGTCATTCTGATTAATTTAACAATGTAAGCACCTTTTATTGTCTTTTGTTACTTAAATACGATTTTTAGAAGTTCATGATGTCATTTTAGTTTTAAAATTATTTATATTGGAGACTTATTTTTATTTTTGGCATTCTCTCCGTGACACGCCAACTTTTATCAACTTCCGGACGAAAGAATTTCAATCGCATCATTAGGCAAACTGTGTGTTGCATGCGCATGCCCATGTTGCTGTAGAGCTCTCTGTGCTCGCTATTAGTAAACCTGCCCTACATAATTGATTTTTCATCATTTTAAACACTTATCGAGAACTGGTGTCGTGATACACAAAGTGTCAGAAATAAGGTCATACACAAAAATCATGTTTTCTTCGTAAATTCTATTAGTAGAACTTTTAGGTTTGGTAGAAATAAAGAACACTAGTTGAGACAAACAAACAAAAACAATTTTGTAAAAAATTATTGTTTCTAAGGGACACACGGGGGAAATGTTTCTTACGCTATCGAGAACCGGCAACACCAGGATACTCCTAAGCACAATAGGATTTTATCTACAGTAACTATAAAATACTTAGGCAGTTTTGTCATCAAGAACCCCTCATCTGGAATCTGGTCTTGTCCCTTCTCCATCATTGCTTCAAAAATATTCCCTAACGGGCGTGACGTCATTTGAAGTATACTTCAGTGACGTCACTGGACATCGATTTCAGAAAGTGAAAAATGACCATATATTTGAGAATTGGACGCCGATTTGAGGATTGGACGTCGATCAGAGACTGAACGTCGATCTGAGTCTTACATATATATTCCTTGCGGTAATAATAAATAATGTACTTAACACACTTTCAAATCTTTTTATTTGGGGCGGTGGATGAGGGAGGTGGCACACACTCTTGCTACGCCGCCGCTTCAACCTGTGATTCTTAGGATGGATTTCATGCTCACTGGCATCCACATTCCCACACATGTTAAATATAGAATAAATATTGGATCATTCACAAACTAAATTCCTGTATATACCATAAGTAAAGACCCCCGTTGAAATGCAGATCTACCCCCTGATGGTATGCTATAATCCTTATTGAAGACCGTACATTGTCTGCGAGATGACAATAGCAATTAAAGCACTGCCATTCAGTTAACTACGCAAGTGTAAAAAGCCTGTCCTTTTTCATGCATATCCCTTATAATAAATTTATATATTACTATTTCTTCTAACCGTAGTGGAGTTTCTGACAATCAGTCCATTTTGTGAGGTGACATATATCTTCATATATTACGGATTTAGTTTGTTACACAAATTTTCATTGGTCGTTCAACCATGAATGTCAGCATATATTCGGAAAACAGACGGGGTATATATTTCAGTCTCCTAAAACGGTAAAAACATGGACGACAAAAAATTACGCTTCACTGAATCAATAGAATAATACGTAATAATAAATGTATTTTTACCAAATTAAATGCTGTTTTTATAATCAAAACGGCTGTATGAACAAAAATAATATTACAACAGATAATTCCGTCACAAATACCTGATCGATTCAGCAAACTCCTATGTTCCACGGCTGTACCACAACGTGATGAACATCACAATAGACAAAATGTTGAGCCTTGAAAACGTTCGACGACATGGGGACACACCAAGGTTTTATTTACATGTTGTTAACATTTGAATTATTGAAACTGTTTCGCAAACCCGTTGCTTTTTTATGTCATATATTAATGTTATATTTATAAAGTTTATAAAATTTACTACATATGAAATTGTATTGATTTAGAATTTAGTACAGTATTTTCCTTCATGAGACACCCAATACATGAAATATGACGTGACACATATCTTGACGTCATTGAAGAATGACGTCAAAGGTACGGAAACGAACATCTAGAAGTACGAAAAATGAAAATAAAAGACGCAAATTTATTTAATACAGTTGGATTTTGTATTTAAAAAAACGATGGTTATATCCGTAATATATCTGTTATTCAGCTATCAGACAGGGTATATAATGTGACATTCCCGGCTGCGCCTCAGGGAATATAGGTCCTAAGTCGGGAATGTCACATTATATACCCTCCTGTCTGATAGCTGAATAACATATAATATACTAGTCGTAAGGATAATAAAGTATAGTTAAATAGCTTATTAAGATATGTTAAACTTACTTTGGCATGTTTCTTCAGTCTTCTTTTCGTACCCCGAGCAGCAAAATACAACTGTTTTCGATACGGTATTTTGGTGATATTCCTCTCTGAAAATAAAACAAATCTCATTGGTTTGTATGATACAAAGAGGAATATTATCATAATGACACCGCATAAAAAATACCCATTAACATTTTAGACAAATCATATGTACCTAGCTGTTATCAGAAGGGTGTATGACCTACGTGAAAAGGGTAAAAGGTGTTCATATTTCAGTAGTCTATATTGGTGTAAAATCTTCAAAAGTAGGAACTGCTTAATCTTCCGGAGCATCTGAGTTCACCCCAGTTTTTAATTGGGTTCCTGTTGCTTATCTTCTGTTCTCTGTGTATTTCATTGTGGATCGTTGTTTGTCCTTCTGTCCTTTTTCAAAAGAAAAGAAAGCAAAACAATCGCTAGCTTAAAATTGTCATCAGGTTTTTGTGACCTTTTTGCGTTATATAACGAAAATGCTAAAACGAACTTTTTTCTTCATTCTAATTGGTTAGTTTAGAAAAAAAGTAAAATGGATTCAAAGTTAAAGTAGAATAAACACTGAAGATTCAACATCCATTTCTTTCTCTGTAATGATACCATGAAGAATGTAAAAAATGCAAGTGTTTATTTGCTTTTTACATTAGTTCACCATTGTATTAGGGGTTATGGTTAGAGTTATGGTGTTTAACACCACTTTCAACAATATTTCAGTGATATCGTGGCGCTCAATTTTATTGGTGGAGGAAACCTGAGAAAACCACCGAAATACCGCAAGATTCGAACTCACAACGTTAGTGGTGATAAGCACTGATTGCATATGTAGTTGTAAATCCAACTACCATAGGATCGACCACGATGGCCCCTCCAGAGTTATTAAGTCAGAAGTAATGAAGTTGGTAAACTTACATAATGCTATGAATAATGAATTTCAACACAATCGAAATTTCTAATTTGTATGTTTGTCTCGAGTTCATATATCGTTCGTGTGTTGTAAAATTATAAATATTTACTCACAGTTTATATGATAATACACGGTGTCAACTTTACACAACAAATATAAAATCTACCAACCTATTCCTTAACTAAAACAATACTACATACAATCTATTACATTATGTTGTCCTAGTTACAAAGATCTAATAACACATATATATTACTTTTCAGTTTTATTACAGATTCCATCCTCTGAAACCTCTGAATGGCATAAAACAAACCAAATTACAAACAACACTGTTCTCTTTAGATTCATGGCAATTCATATGCATTACAAGGAAATAATCCCCCAAAAAGCGATGGAGTTTCAATTAACGAATGTGTCACGTGAACATTTGTGTGGCTTTTTTTTCGTTTTTGGGAAAAAAGTCACGTGACAGGGAAAAATGACTTTATATGGAAGGAAGTTGTAAATAGTACTCTGAATGCTTGACTGACATATATCAATATTTTGTTTCTATTTCCCTCTCTTAAATTTATTGGCCTTTGACCATGTACTCTATATCCCAAGTGGTTTATCTTATTTGTATACAAATGTTTTCAGGTAGTGTGCAAGAAAATCAGCCAATTTTAATTTTATTGTATCAATATTGTTGTAGAAAACTTTTAGATTTTTGTAAAATATAATATATACAGTCCATCAAATTAGTCAACTCACCATAGCCAGAAATCAAGGGTGATTTTGCTCATGAATATTCATAAACCAAATCGCGTCATGTATGACGTCAGATGATAACTCGTATCAATACGATCTATTTTTTTAAATAATATTTCATCACAGTTTTGATCACATAAATAACTTCATAATTATTTGTGATCGTATCAAAATTAATTGTCATCATATGTTCATTAGGAATCCGATGATGTGTGTAAAAGATAGAAAATATATTTAATGCACTGCCCCCCTTTTTTTCACGAAATAAAAATATGAAAATAAAAAATATATTGTGCATTTTTTTTAAATTTCTGCCCCACATAAGTATTAGTATGTCATTGAAATCGTTTAGTATATATATTGTTAATTTTTTTTAACTGTATATATCAGTAGATTGTTACCAATAGTATTATAGTTACTTGTTCTTTTGTTTTGTCGAAATAAAAAAATACCCTTGTGGAGCCTTTTTTTAATTGTTAATTTACAATGGAATGCGGTGCTTACTCGGATAATGTTATGTCTAACAGTAGCAGTTTTACGAAATAGTAGATTTTTTTGCGTGAACCCCTCTACTAGAAAGGTACAAAAAAAACTTGTGAAGCCCTCTTTTAATGAGATGAGATGGCATCAGCACAATCATCAGGCTATTTATGGGCGCCCTTCCCGCAANAATTATCGTGGGAACCTTTAATTTTTCAGCAAAATATTTATCGAAGAAAGATTCCTCAACAATGTTACCGGAACTGACGGAATTTGTCCCGGCAACTAGAATGAGGATTGTAAGAAAAGTGCTTTTAGGTCTTGAAAACCGTACAGGATGCATTTTTTCACTTCTTCTCAATGCTTTTGAATGGTGCTTACGCTTCAAAATTTGAAACTGAATGGGAACCTTGAGTTTTCATAGTACAGCTGTAATATTTTGAGATGTTGTTCAAACCGGTGCATAGTTTTATCCCGGCAAATTGTCCGGCCCAAGTTAACAGAAAGTTTCCCGTTCAACTATATGTTAAAATCCAAATTATCTTTGAGCCGCCATTTTGAATATGCAAATGAGCAAATCACCTATCATTTCTGGCTATGCTTCAAATTATATCAAACTGTCTATACAACGCTATGCCATCAATGAGTCCCAAAGGAACCAGTCCAGGAGAAGAGGACACCAGTTGTTTGGTACCCATAGAAATGTCGACTGTCTGTTGCAAAGCACTAAACATAACAAATATATTGTCAATAAATAAACGTTAGGGGCAATCAAAAAAGGACAATCCAGAGAAACGAAGACGAAGAAAAGCAAAGCAAATACTCAATACAATATATGTTGCAAACAAACACAAGCTTTCATTTCGATGTTTTAAGTTTAATTAAGGAATATTTGAAATTATTGAACAGGTTATATACGATATAACCTGGTTTGGGTCAGTTTACGCTTAATAAACAGCGATGCGGTTTATGAAAAGCGTAAACTGACCCAATCCAGGTTATGCAAGTATAACCTGTTTAGCAATTTCAAATATCCCTTATAATTTAATTTTTACAACAAATTTTAATGATTCCTCGATTTTACTTACGATTATTTCATGTGACTATTTGAATTTATCGCTGGCGGATGAACACGTTGGTGACGTCACAATACCAATCCAGGTTATCGAGTATAACCACAATTTTCTCCAGGCGGATTAGCCAATCAGATTGAAATATTCAAATCAAATTAAACTATTTGTGGATAACTTATTGTATGCTCATTTTGACAATATTCAAGTGGATAATATGTAATAATACATACATATATTTGAAAAACAGAAGTGGTTTGGGGGAAGGGGATTGAGTGCAAATGTAATGATATCATGCTTAGTATGGAATACAACTTTATATTCCCAAAATCTATTGGTATGATGTTTATATTTTTGTACATTTCTAAGCACTATTACTATGTTTTCGTCTATTAATTTATCAGCTTTATTGCTGTTTGATCTATACAGATACTAGTAGTTTTTACTGTGAACTGTGTGTAATACGTCTTCGTCGTTCCAGTTTCAGAGAAATTTAAACACTGCATAATTGTTTTATTTTGGTGTCATTTTTATTCTACGAAAAGGTTGAAGATTACAAAGGGATAATCAGGAACCGTAAGTCTAAGAAGAACAGACAACACAATGGCTAAAAGAAAATAGACAAAAGGACAAACTACGATCTACAAAACATACACATCGAGCAACTAGAGTGATGTTTGATCAAATCATTTACAATAAAATTTATCATAACACTGCACTATAAAGTGAAAGTAGCATAGTATCACTTTTCACTTCTAATAAACTGATTTAATGGAGGTTGACCTAAAAATGATCGTAATTAGATTTTTGAAAAATGTTTTTTTCTGCAAAAATGTACAACTGGACTGGGTTGCTCAAAACACTGGTTAATTTTATCCATTGGTTAGGCAAACCAATGGATAAAATTGCTAACCAGTGGTACGTATCCGGTGGACAATTTTACGTTGCTCAACCATTGGATAGTGCTGTGTTTAACTAACCAGTGGTTAAGTAGCTTAACCAGTGGATAGTATCCCATAATTCCATAGTATTCTTTGTAAAGCAATGTCAGAAATCGTTTGCTCAACAAACAAAAAAGATGGAGAGGTGAACATTTCTCCAAGGCTGACTTGGTTTGCTTATGTGAGTTTGTGGAGAAACCATAACCATAATTAGGTCAAATCAAATGAGTGCCAAAACAAATGCAGAGAAGGCAAACGTGTGGAAAGAGATCACAGACTCTGTGAATGTAAGGGCGGGTGGGCAAAAAAAAAAGCTCAATAGAGCAAATCAAGGAAACGTGTGTTCTACGGCAAAGTTGGAGGCTGAAGTAAATAGTATGAGCCTCAATCGGACAGTAGAAGGTCCAGCTTTGCCCGCGCCAAGTGAAGTGACACAACAAAATCATAGAACTTCACACCGATGCACTAAAGACATATCAGAATAGGAAATTTACGGCAGGGGCGGATCCAGGATTTCAAGTTAGGGGGCTCACTTAAAAAAATCGCACCGAGCGGAGGGAGGCGCGAAAATGTTGGGGTATTTCGTGTGAAAAATCACGATTTTACGCAAAAAAATGATATTTTTTCCAAATTTAGGGTGGGGCACGCACTGGGTGCGCTCCCCATTTGGATCCTCCCCTGAAAGGGATAGTCTTTTTACATTTTCTCTGTACTTTCCAAGAAATGATTGTCGGTCATGGATATACCATCAATTTTCATTCTTCAGTATTCAAAAAACACAGGTACTTTTATAAAACAAAATAATGAATGCATGTTGCATCCCTTTCTAGCCAACTATATACACCCGTTCAAAATTTCCAAATACGGGATACAGATTCACTACTTTAAGGATATTTGTTGATCCCTCTTTATTGGTTTTTGAAGTCTATATATAGCTGCGACTTGCCATTTCTTAGCATTATATTTAGACCAGTAAAAAAAAGTGCATATAGTTAACAAGAACTATTATTTTAAAAGAATTTCAAAGAAAAAAAAATGAAGGCGTTTTAAACCGATTTTGATTATTTTTTAACCAGAAGGCGTGGCAATTTCTAGACATAATCTTGTTTCGGCTAGTTTTCATTTTCTGGTGATTTACACTTTAATTTGTTTTAGAATCCAATTTACAGTGTATTTTCTAATAAAAGTGGAATCCTAAAATAAAATCACATTATTTAAACCACAGGAACACAAAAAGTGGAGTTGGTTGACAGTTATCTTATACGTTAACATTCCTGTTAATTATATTTGAAGACCTATATATTTCATGGAATAGGTATTGAACAGAAAAGGGGGTTAAATAACTTAAGATTACAAATGACCTGTGTGATCAAACACACCCTGTACATTTTTAGAATAGTATCCCTTCTTATTAACAAAGGCGTATTCGTAGTCTAAGGGTGGTGCCTGTATTTCTATCATGTGTGCAGTCAATTCCCCCTACAACGCCAGGAAAATGGACAATGTCATAAAACCCTGTTTTAATTCTGTTCCTCTGAAAATCTGTAGAGGGCCAGGTGATATATTGTCCAGATATATCACACAGAGCATTAGAGACATCTCTTACTGCTCTCGAGACACTTGAAATATGATATCCCATTGTATCACCGATTACTCTCATCAGACTCCTTGGTGCAAGGTAATATCTCAGGACAAGCTTTAGTTGTATGTCTACTGGTATGGCATGAGACCCAAGAGTTGGTCTGCACAATTGTGGCTCTATAGATTGATTTGACTTGATTTTTGGTGTTTAACGCCATTTTCAACAATATTTCAGCTATATCATGGCTACCAGTTTTAATGGTGGAAGAAGGCGGAGTACCCGAAGAGAACCACCGACCACGGGCAAGTTACTGGTAAACTTTATTACTTGCGGCTGCGAGTCAAGTACATCCTTTTTTGTAATTTACAAAGCAGGGCGCGAACTCACGCTGTATTGGTGATTGTTAGGTATTCCAACTACCTAACTCATGGAGCCACCCGGGCCCTGTGTCTATATAATCTAAATCTATTCCGGAATTCTCTATTATCAAAATCCAACTCAATATGCCGATACACTCTTTCTTTTTGCTGTCGTCTGGCCATATTTAACCAATGGTTAAATATTTATCCGGCCAAATTTGAGGGGTTAACTTTATCCACCGGATAAGGCATTTTATCCAGTGGATAAAATATGAGCAACAAAAATTAACCGGTGGTTAAATTTATCCATTGGATAACTAGATTTAACCAATGGATAACACTAACCAACATTTTGAGCAACCCAGTCCTGATGAAAACATCACGGTTGGCTTAGTATGTAAGTATTTATTTATCTATCTTTTTGCGTGTATGGCCGATTTTAGTTTTTCAATTGCAGACGACATGTTGTTAGTTCATCAAGGACCATGATAATACTCATTTATGTTTTATTCCGGATGAGTATATATTTTAGACAATGACTATTAGATGTATGGGTGCTTTCTTTATAATATCAACATAATATTTAACGTAAGAAAAACTTAGGTCAGCCGTGTTAAAGGGATATTTAAGCTCATTTTGGTAATTTTTTGTATCTCATGAAAACTTGCAATTGGTTCAATAAATGATATTCATGAAACATTAACCCGGTTGTTATCAATGAAACTTTGTAAAAGTGACATAATTCGTTGATAATTCTGTCATATCTTGCGGTCTTTGCCTTGCATTGAATTTTTGCTTCCTGGACAAAAATTAATTTCGACCCCTTTACGTGATATTTTAACGATATTAGGGATTATATGGGCGTGCAAAGTATTTTTGGATTGTTTTTACAATTAAATTGAAAAGAAGCAACCTTCGTCACGAGTTGAAACAAATATATGTTAAAACGAGCTTTAACATCCCTTTAAATACAATATATACATATACAAAATATATACATGTACATACATATCTTAAACACACAGTTTAATGGGGATTTATATTTAGCTTTATGTAATGTGAGTAACGTGGCAAATCTGATATATCTATATTTGGTGACTTACCAAATACACAGATAAGGCAAATATGTCGAAATTTCCAAAATAAATGATCTGTTATTATTTACCACCGAGGGGCGGCATCTTATTATTATTGAGTACATTTACTTACATCGCAAAACGTCAATGTCAAAGAAGTCTGATTTTTCAAATGCAGTCATAATACAATGGTATATTTCAACTAGTTGATGTGTAGTTGAATATCCAGGGAGAAAGCCAGACTGAAGTTTTTATTCATACTTATGGCGACTAATATGGCTAAAAGCATATTTAAAGACAGTTCTCTCAAAGATTTTAACTAAGAAGCGATATTGGTCTATAGTTCGAAGCGATATATTTGTCAGATTTCTTAAAAACTCCTATAAAATATGTGATAAAGTTTGTCAGTGACTTGTGCCGGGTCGGTGTGTGTCTCTGGGTACTCTGGTTTCCTCCATCAATAAAACTGACGTTCCCTTAAACACCCTAACCCTAACCCTCAAATAGATTCAGGCTTTTTCATATTTTTCAATGTTGGACAGAAATTAAATAGATAAATTATAGCATCTAATTTTATATTTACTGACATAATTTTGTTTGACATTGATGTAACTTTAGTCTAAACATATTTTATTAATTAATTTAAAATAACATTACAATATTCCACTATATTATACTTGACGTTTTTATTTCCCCTATTTGTTTTTCTTAGCGCAGCAAGTAAATATTATATACTTATTCACTGGGCATCAGAGTAATAGCAAGTTTATTGTTCTCCGAGAGACTGACTATTTCCCGAGACGAAGCGAGGGCAATAGTCAGTGTCGAGGGGGACAATAAACTTGCTATTACCTGAATACCCAGTCATTAATATACATTATTATACCTCAGTGTATACTTTCTTAAAGCTTTTTTAAAGAAATAAAAATGCTAGCATATTGTTTTACATGTTTAACACTGAGACTATTGACCGGTCCATAGCTTTCAAAACTATTGACTTCCGCTGAACTATTTACTGGCAATTTAATCAACTTTCGCGGAATTCTTAATTGGACCTCAGTTAATGGACAAACTACGGTAATTGTTATGTGTGATCCTCTTGCGTTATCATCACTATCGAGAAACCCCGAAAACGGATAAACAGACGACATTTGTATTTTGTGTTGAGATGGCCGTTCGCAAGTCTTTCAGACAGTGATTTGGACCATATTTTAGACGACCGTGATTCTAAAAACACAAAATCAGTCATCAAATTAGCAGTGAAGGTGCTAAATGATTATTTGATTGACAAGAATGGTGAAATTGCAAGCGTTGATGAACTAGATTTGTACGACACGTCTGTTGACACTGTTGTGGCTACCCTGAAAAGGTTCTACGGAGAAATAAGTAAAGCTGATGGAACTCTTCATGCTATGTCCAAAAAAAAAATGATAACCTTAAGGTTCGGCCTTCAAAAACACTTACTCAAACGTCGGAAAGAGAACATTATAAACAGTGAACATTATTCAGCTGCGAATGACATGTTTAAAGCAGTAATGGTGAAATTGGTCAAGGAAGTAAAGAGTACTGTAAAACACAAAGAGGTAATCTTACCAGAAGATCTACAAACACATTATGGACATGTTAATTTTCAAAAGAAACACCAGAAGTGTTACAAAATAGAGTGTTCTTTGAATATGCATATTACTTTTGCAACCGTGGAAGGGAAAATCTGAGAGATGTGCAAAAGGAGGATTTTGAGCTCAAAGTTGATGGACAGGGGAGAAGATATATATAATCTAACACCGGCAAAAGTGCAAGACAGGGAAATCTCCGACACCCGAGGGTAAGATTACAATCGTTCGCTGACGAGGCTCGCCGAGTCAGCGAACGATTGAAATCTTACCCGAGGGTGTCGGAGATTTCGCTGTCTTGCACTTTTTGGCGGTGTTTGATTTTATTTCTCACTTTTATCAGCTGTTACCTAATTGTTTTGTTTACATTCCCGATCGAGCGTTTTCCCGCAAATTTTGTTTCCATTGCTGAAGTAAATATTCAATTTATTCATATGCATCCGTGTCTTGGCAGTATTTTAAATGTATTTCATAATAAAATACATTGTATTTAATAAATATATGATAAATGTAACTACAACAGCGATAAAAACAATATTTGAATTTGGTCAAAGGGA
Source organism: Gigantidas platifrons (assembly GCA_002080005.1). NCBI lineage: Eukaryota > Metazoa > Mollusca > Bivalvia > Mytilida > Modiolidae > Gigantidas > Gigantidas platifrons. Next base: position 654,828 of record MJUT01040886.1, on the reverse strand, counting down.
GGTAACGTTAGTTACTAACAAGGGAGAGCACTCTATTATTTACTCAAAGTAAACAAACGACTTGAAGAGAGTCATACACCGTGAAACACGAAAGGTGCACGATAGCTAAATTGTTAGCTAGCAGAAGAGTATACATACATTAATTTAAAAATACTTATGCAATAGAATCGTGATTTTATTGCTGAAGCATGGAGAATATGGGGGACATTTGACATAAACTGTACAGCATGTATTTGCCGGTAAAACGCAGGTGATTTTTTTGTCTTGCACTAGTGCAAGATAAGACAATCTCACATCGCTAAAAATAGGAACGGGTCTGTCTCAAAAGTGAGAAATATAACCCTCAAATTTCAACGTCAAACCAAGAATCACCTCACAGACGTAGATATGAAAGATGGACGAATGTATGAAATGCCTGGTAAGTTTTGAAATAATAGATAATTTTTTTTTGTATTCTCAATTACTGAATATTAATGTCTTTTGAAAAATTCTTGATCATGATCAAAGATTAATCAGAGGTATTATCGTCTTATGATTAAAGACCTCACTGCATCTTCAAGATGAAGAATTGTAAATAAAATGTCGTTCCTTTTCATGTTTATTCCGTGTACATTTACCCATATCAAGGACAAGTAACAATTTTCTGCTACGTACAAAATGTACTAAAATTCTCGTGTATTTTATAAAAGAGTACACAAAAATTATTAATACAAGTCAAATTCAAACCTACATCTGAACAACAGTTTTACACTTACACCATTATACCTGCATTCAAACCATACATTTGTACACACATGACAAGTTCAAACATGTACTGTATTTATATTGGTAGGGACGTAAGATTTAAACGTGTACCTTCATGACATTAACATATTTAAATTTGATTATTTTGTAGATGAGAAATGTCCAGTGAGCTCATTTATCAAGTATTTCAGCAAATTAAACCCTGGGAATGACAATTATTGGCAACGACCAAAGTTGATATACAATGAAACAGATGATGTGTGGTATGATAATGTTGCGGTGGGTAAAAACACACTAGCTGGAATGATGGCTAAAATTAGTCAAGTATGCAATTTATCGAAACGCTATACTAATCATTGTATACGAAGTACATGCATTACTGCATTAGATGATAACGGAATCGAGACTCGCCATTTTATGGGACTAAGCGGACACAAGTCAGAAAGTGCCGTAAGAGCTTAGAGTAAAAGACTAAGTGAAAAGAAAACACGGGAAATGTCTGCTATTTTAAGTGCCACTGTACAAGAAACTGGAAATGACGAGTCTAGAAAGTCATGTGCATCCATAAATACTTCTGCTTCCACTAAGTGCCGTGTTTCAGATAGTAAATCTCATTCTACACCATCATGTACTTCAGTAGCTGCTGGAGTTCAGCAACATGAGTAAGAACCTAACTCAACTAATTTACCAGATTGTTTGTCTGAAAACTATGTTCTTGCAAATGTTCTGAATGACATAGCAAACTATGAAGCTCATCAAAATAGTGTACCTGCTCAAAACTTGTCTCAAAATGTGACAAATGCACCAACATGTAATTTGAATAACTTCCAAATTCCCGCTTTTCAGGGCCCTCCCGGTACAGGGTTTGCAATCAGCAGCATAAACAATTCGACAGTTAACTTTTCTTTCCAAAGCAAATAGTTTATAACTAGTTCAAAGCAAAGACACATTTTCTTGTTATAATTGTTGTTCATTCAGTGTTACTTGAAGTTGAGCTAATAGTATGTTGAATTTACTACTCCTTAGAAATAGCAAAACTGATCAGTATTATTATCATGGTAATCAACCTTTTGAAAATGCTCGGTATAATAAATTATTTTATCCTGAATGACAGCATTTACCGACCAATATAGCCTGCCCAATATTTTTTTTGATATTGGTAATTTATAAATAGAATAAAATTTGATATTGGCAAACTGATCGGAGCACATCGGGGGATATTGTTTTCAAATACTTACACACAATTATTTCAAATACTTTTATTATCGTCCAGTAAACGTTTATTTACGATTTAAAATTGCAGGATAAATGCAATACATGTGCACTGTCGAAGCATATAGGTAAATATGTGTATTCGGCGCGAAATGCGGGAAAATGCTTGGCGAAACCTCGCCTTTTCCCCCGCTTCTAAGCCTCATACACATATTACCTATATGCTTCGACAGTGCACACGTATTTTAGTATATTTACCAGTCAATATTTTAGTATATTGACCGGGTCCGAGCAATATAATGTTTTCTTCCGAATTTTGTCCAAACTCGTTTTTTGTCTTAGATATACAATAATAAAAACATGTCGTCTGTCAGATTTGCATGTATTGAGTATAATATAATAAATAGTTCATGGCACTCCGGACAAAATAGCAGGTTATGGACCGGTCTGTCACCAACAAAATAATATATGGATCTCAGCTTCGCCTCGGTCCATATAATATTTTGTGGGTGACATCCCGATCCATAAACTGCCATATGACCCTTGTGCCATGAGCTATTTGTTAAATATACATTACATAATAGGAAGTAATTAATTGGATTGGGAAACAAGTTGCAAGATAGGGATTAATATAATTTCTTGCAACTTGTGTCCCAATCCTATTAATTACTTCCTATTATGTAATATAGTTGAATATTGTAATGTTATTTTAAATTAATTATTAAAATATGTTTAAACTAAAGTTACATCAATGACAAACAAAATTATCTCAGTAAATATATTATAATATAATGTAAATCTCTAAGGGGAGAAACATAGAACTTACTAATAATATTTTGATATAAATTACAGAAGGTGTAAAAAGATAAAATAAATGAAGTGATCTGGAGTTTGATGTAAAAAATGTTTGATGCAAAGTAATTAAAAAAAAAAGAAAGAAATAAGTGAACTAGTAAACTTTATCACATGCGGCTGCGAGTCGAGTGCACCCTTTTTTGTAATTTACAAAGCCGGGCGCGAACCCACGCCGAATGGGTGATAGGCTTGTATGAGTTGTTTGATCCAACGACCTAACTCATTGAGCACCCCCCCTCCCTGGAAGAGTTATTAAACATTATTAGTTATATGGTAATTGTACATACATTTATTTTAAGACACATGTACAATGTATATCAAAACGAGGACAGTCTATAGCTCTTGCTTAAATGATCTTTTAAACAAAAACATAAATTGTGTGACAACCCAACTTCTTTATTTGAACTACATGTAGATAGATCGAGTATTTTTTAAAGCAAATATTACAAATACTTACAAATATTTTTGCATACTAGTATTACCTAGGAGGATATATAGAAGACAAAAGGCACACCGTCTTCCTGTCTCCATACTCTAGAGCCATAATTGCACCGGACTGTCGAATAACTCGTGCAACCTTCTGTAATTTCATGTTTCTGAAACTTTTTGGCATGTTCTTTCTGGTGGCCCTAACTGTTCCAGTCAAGTATGTTTGGTTATCGAACATGTCACGGCATAAATGATGATGATGATGTTTTCTATAGAAGGGTTCGACCAACTTTGTAACAACATCGTATCCAAATCCATGTACACTGTTTCTCTGTGCAATGTTATTTATCAGGTCAAAAATTCTGCGAACCTTATGAGCATGACCATGATTTGGATTTCCCCTTGGTAAAGCACCTGCATTATTGTTTGCATGTAAACACTGCAAAATTATCTGGAACCGGTCACGGCGCATTATCTTGGTAAATGTCGGTGTATTATATAATCAGGTCTGCTGACTTTCATTCCAATAAGATGCCATTGTGGGTTTATGGAGAATACCCATGGATAACCAAAGTCCAAGGAAAGCTGACATTTCTTCATGGCTTACATCTTCCAATTTCTTTAATCTTGAATTTAGTTTTAAGTTGTTACTGTTTCGAATTTAATTTGCATACCGATTCGTTTCTTCAACAAGAATATCAATAATTGATATATTGTCATCAGAAGATAACCACTGGACATATCAAGTGGTTCAGAAGTTCTAACAGAGGGATTAACTGGACCACTCGATTCCTCAAAAGGTTCAATATCATGTGGAAATGCAAACCTGTCAGCATTCTGTACTGTCCACAGATATGTAGGGGTTAAAGCTTGATAATTTTGCTCGTCACTTTCTTCATCACTCTCCTCGTATAAGCTGATATCTGACCCATAATCGTCGAAATCATCGTCCATTTTGAAGAAGTCAAGCACGCCGAAAAATGTATGACGTCAACATGTTCATGGCGTCAAGACTTGTTACGAAAATTACTTAGCAACATGTACAAACTACAAAGCTATAACTATAAGCCTTTTATTGGTTTTTATTGTAAATAATTGTTTGTCAAGAACATTTCTTTCTTGAAGGACATATATGTCTTTACCGCATTCTGCCGACGATGGACATATAGGGTCTAACACCGGGAGAGGTGTAAGATAGTAAAATCTGTGACACCCGAGGGTGTCACAGATTTTACTATCTTGCACCTTTTACGGTGTTTGACTCTTTTTCTCACTCCTTTCTACCGTGTCAATGTTTGCTTACTTTTTGTGTAGTTTTGGCGCATTAATTTGCGAACCGTATCACAGGCCCAAAATGCCACGTAATAAAATAAAACAAGATTTTCATTTTACAGCTTTAAAGAGGTTCAAAATAATAAAGTTAACACACTTGTGATAGATTCTACAATAACAAAATCTTACACCTTTTACGATGTTTGCCCCTTTTACTCATCTCTTTCAATCGTGTCAATATTTGTTTATGTTGAGAAAAATATAGAGTGCTCTCCCTTGTTCGGTAACTAACGTAACTAACGTGTAAATAAAAAAAATTACCTCCTTTTTGACCAACGTCAAACAACTTTTTTACAGGCATTTATCGCTGTTGTAGTAGCATTTATATAATATATTTATAAAAATACATTGTATTTTATTGTGAAATACATTTAAAATACTGCCAAGACACTATAAATCGACAATTTAATTCAACAATGGAAAACAATTTTGCGGGAAAAACGGCGTGTAGCTTGTCTTACCCTGGAGCCGGGGTAAGATAGAAAAATCTTGTTCACCTAAATTAATTGACTACTTTATCCAAGGGGTGAGAAATATAGAATCTAACACCGGCAAAAGTGCAAGACAGGGAAATCTTACCCGAGGGTGTCGGAGATTTCCCTGTCTTGAACTTTTTGCCGGTGTTTGATTTTATTTCTCCCTTTTATCAGCTGTTACCTAATTGTTTTGTTTACATTCCAGATCGAGCGTTTTCCCGCAAATTTTGTTTCCATTGCTGAAGTAAATATTCAATTTATTCATATGCATCCGTGTCTTGGCAGTATTTTAAATGTATTTCATAATAAAATACAATGTATATGATAAATGTAACTCAACACTACACCTGTGGCTGTGCAAAAATATTTGAATTTGGTCAAAGGGAGGTAACGTTAGTTACTAACAAGGGAGAGCACTCTATTATTTACTAAGCAACAAAATTGTGCTTGCATTCAGCAGCGATGGTTTTCATCCAGTACTGCGTAATATGATCATGTCTTGGGGGAGTAAAGTAGCACGGTTTACAAGAGAAAAGCCAGTCCAATCAATGATGATGAAAGGTGATTTGGGATTGACAGAGGTACAGAATAACATGCCATTGACAGTTATTCAAAAGACACAATATTGCACAATGTGTTGCTGTTGAGAGGCCTGAATTACACCAGATATTGACGTTTTATATATGTTTTGTTTTCACTTGCTTATGGCATCAAAATGATGGAATGTGTTGTTAAAATCAGGGATGGGGTTGATTACTTTCAAATGTAATCGATTACATCATGATTACATTGTGTATAAAATGTAATCGATTACATTATGATTACTCATCATTTTAAATGTAATCAATTACATATGATTACTTTTATCAAAGTAATCATGATTACATCATGATTACATATGATTACATTATATACCTTCACTGTATAAAAGAAAATAATTTACTTCTTTGGCATAGGTAATACACATTTGTGGCAGAAAAAGTTTTCTGTATGAATTTAAAGTTGTGATAAACATGGATTTTGAAAAAATAAATACAAAAAGTTTAAATTTTATGCTTATTTAGACTTTACTGAACAATGACATTTTATTTCATCAATAATTTAAACCTGAGTTTGAATAATGTTATTTTGATTTAAATATCAATTTTTTATTAATTTTAATTAATAGACTTAGAGTCTGTTTGAGTGTTTATACAAGTTAATTACAAACAATAGCATTTAATAATCTGTTTGTATTGTAATCAGGTTTAATTGGACAAAGCTGGTTTCTATAAAGTAAAATTAAAAATTATTTTACTCACTCCTAGGCCTGTAGATAGTTAACCTCAGGGATAATTTTAATATCAAACCTGAGTACTGTTTTATAGAACTACCATAATTTATATAGAATAGAATTACAAGTAATTGAACTTAATTTTTATTTAGTAGCCCAAAGCTGTATTTAATCAGCTAAATGCATATCAAATGTTATGTGATTAGATAATGCGAAAAGGGGAAACATCCTTATAACAAATAAACAATTCCTACAAATAAATTTGTTACAATATAATTATTGCAATGTAATCAAAATGTAATAAAAAAGTAATCACGATTACACCACTTTTTTGCCAGTAATCGATTACATATGATTATTTGTAATCATAAAACTTTATGATTACTGATTACATGTGATTACTCATAAAAATGTAATCGATTACAGATGATTACGATTACTGATTACGATTACCCCATCCCTGGTTAAAATGTCATTAAATTTGCTTATTAAAGTCTCTACAATATATATTAATAATTCAAATTGAACCTTTACCAGTTACCAGTATTTTTGTTTGGCACAGCCATATATGTTGTACTCGTCTAATGTATTGTCGGGGCCGTCGAGGTTGTGATCGTATGGTAGTTGGATTCATAATTACCTATGCAAATCAGTGCCTATCACCACTAACGTTGTGAGTTCGAACCCCGTTCATGGTAAGGTGTACTCGATACAACATTATGTGATAAAGTTTGTCAGTGACTTGCGACAGGACGGTGGTTTTCTCCGGGTACTCCGGTTTCCTCCTCCAATAAAACTGACCGTCACGATATAACTGAAATATTGTTGAAAGTGGCGTTAAATACCATAACCCTAACACTCTAATGTATTGTCGGTGCATTGCTCACGATCAGACGTAACATTAACAGTTAATGAACCTAAACTTAATTTCAAATGCAAAATATGACAGATGATTTCCTGTTGTTATTAGATTTAATAAGAAATAATTGTAATATGTATACGTACAATATATACACTCCGACCAAAGTTAAGCACCACCCTATATTTTTATCGATATATTTGTTTACATCAATACTATTAAAACAATAAAATAGAGATCACCATTTTTCTTAAACGTCTTTAAAGACTACACCAAGGGCTCTAAAATTAAGGAATAACAGTACTGTATTTGAAGAGTTGGAGGTGTCAATTGTGGATTTGACGGTCGCAAATGCCGTTTTACTGGCGACGCGAAGCGGAGCCAGTAAAACATATATTTGCGACCGTCAAATCCACAATTGACACCGACAACTCTTCAAATACAGTACTGTTATTCCTATTCTAATGAAATTATCCCAACGTGTCCACACTGGTTTGAAAACATACAAATAAAAGACAAAATATATGCACTTTTCAAACTCCTTCCGCTAAAAAAATAGTAATGTACTGGTCGGGGAGTAGTTCTCGCCAAGAAGCAATTCTCGCCAACTGTCTCATTTAGCGCGATCGCTCGCGAATTTTCGTCTGATTTTTTCACCATCATTAAAGAACGTCGTACCAATCCTTCGTATTAATTTTTATCGAATTGCATTGTGAAATATCGTTAAAATCGGATAAAAACCCAACTGCACCCCACATTCTGTCATAACATCAACAGGGGGTCACGTGTGTTGGTACTCTTAAAATAGAAAAACACATGGTATGATCATCGGAGAATCTAGTGACACCATATTTCCAATATATCTCTACAAATCTTTAAGATCTTTCTAAAAAGTGTCACACTTTGCCTTATTACTCATCCCTACAATCCAAAATACTCAAGGTTGCAGAATAAAAATAGATTCCATGTGGATGCAAATGGCCGCCTGCGCATGCACTGTTTACGTCATCAATTACCTTGACCGCTAATTTATACATGGATCCTATATTATCACATTGGGCATGAAACATGGACAAAATATTAAAATTAATTCTAGAAAAACTGGAATTATTACTTTTCATCAATAAAATGAAAATTATCAGGTAAACCACTGTTGAAAAGGATGTATTTTACGGAATGGCGGAGCGGCGTGGGGATGGCATGAGAGCCTTTATTAAAACAGCGATGAATAATTATAAGAGTTTTCTACAAACTAACGCAAAAACCTGTTAACTTTTTAAGAAAGGATTTTAATTTTCTGAAATGTCGTTTTTCTTTCCTTTTGATGCTTTAGCTTCACAAAAA